>OY829915.1:245135754-245426445 GCA_963691935.1 Nephrotoma guestfalica
TGTGGAATGAAATAAATTTCACTAGATTTTCAAAACGTTTCTGACCAAATGGCACGTTTACTAACAGTGTAGGGAATTCCTTTAGAGGTGTAGAAAAGTTAGATTTTCATTATCAGATTAGGTTCAGTAATCGCAGATGATATAAGTAACCTAAACAAGAATATTTATCACTGTGGTTTTTTGCTTCGTGTTGTGTCCTGTGTTTTCTGTTAATTAGATGTCTGGTGTTATGTTGCACCATATTTAATAATTGTGTTGCAGCATTGCTTTAGTTGCGCTACGGCGCTGTTTTATGTTAACTCGTCTTTCCGAAAATGTTGGTAAATATGAGTTACAATAGCGGCCGCATTTCATAACACCCATTGATAGAGCATCACTATTTTCGACTTTCGACTTAGTTTAAGTCTCATTTTTTACGAATAAAACTGGTTTATTTCATTCCTAGAATTACGCATGCATGATACAGGGTGTAAAGTTTTACAATTTTCTGGAAGTTCATACTTGACACGAGAAGTGAAGTACACACGAGGTAAATGAATCATGGAAAAATATTCGATTGATCAACGCGTTTTAATAGTGAAATCCTTTTAAGAAAATTACGTGAGAGTCTCAGATAAAATATGGTGCCTTCAAAGCGTGCAATTTACTGGATTATCAAAGAATTTGGAGAAAGAGCGACTGTGGCAAATAAGTCTAAGTGTGTGCAACAAACCTGAAAGCGCACGAGATAATCCAACGACGGAAATCAGACACCGTGCGCAAGAACTTGAACTTCGAAGAACAACACTAACCCATTTTTTCTACAGAGTTGGATTTATTTCCGTACAAAATTCAATTAACACAAGAGCTGCTACTGAGGGGCATTTGCGGGCGCCGTACGTTTGCAAATAAGATGATATTGCTTACCAATGACAATCCGGATAAACAAACAAAACAGCCGGTTATGGATAGTAGAAAATCCACAAATAATTCATCAATAACCATTACATCCCTTAAAAGTGACGGTATAGTATGCAATTTGGGCTGGATAGGTCATTGGACCATAGTTTTCCGAGCTGTTACAGTTACTAGCGAACGTTATCGTGATATGATAAGGAAATTTTTTAGGCCAGAATTGTATGCCAATGGTTTGGTGAACATGTGGTTCCAACAGTAAATGAACGATAAATGTTTCCACAGCAGTTCATTTCAAAATCTGGTGATGTGGATCGATCTACACGGTCACTCGATTTAACTGCCCCCGAATCCGTTTTATGGGCTTATATTAAAAGTAAGATTTATGCAACACGCATGTGGCCAATAGAGGAGGACATTTTTCTTCATACATAATTCCAAACATTAAATAAATGACCTGTAAATATTAAATATATTTTCTATTTAACAAAAATTTAAAAAAAAGTCCTAATTTGGGAGCAAAAAATAAGGGAGTCTTCCAGCGGGATCAGCGTTTAGTTTTTTGGGTCGAATAATTGTGAAAAAAAAATGGGTAAGAGCGGTTTCCGAGTGCCAGGAATCGATGGTGATTAGTCCTAAAGTCGGTATAATTTAATAAGCGTGTTCTCAGGGGCCCTGGTCTTCAATAAAAAAAATCAGCTCTGACGATTTTGAAAAACAAAACTGAGCTGTGTAGAAGTCCTCCGGTTTGATCGTCATATTCCGTCTTGTTCCACAATGGAAGTAGGTCATTTCTCAATCGACGGAAACGGAACTCACATTATATGATTAAAAATTGATTCTAATAGCTCTAAATTGTATATACTTCTGAGCAAGAAGTTTGCTAGATCTAAGCAATTTTTTATCTAACTAGGGCGTTTGTCTGTTGAACATAGTATTCTAAAATGACTTCAGATGTGATTTTGTAAAATGAGTAAATGGGTTGGAAAAATGATCTTTCTCAATCGAAACATATTGAGAATTCTAAACTCCGATGAACTTAAAAAATTCATACATTCAACTGCCCTAGACAGTCATTATTTCAGCAAGGAAACGCTTGAAATCGGCGGAAATCAATCATCACGGAAATCAATCATCACGATTGAAGATATTGAGTTTAGATTGATAGATTTCACAGTCGATTGAACGAAAACTAACTTTGTTTGTGCAATGGAAATGGGATTTTGATATAAGTTCCAAAAACAGACTCGAAAAATTGAGAATTTGAATGTAACTAAACAATTTCTCAACCACTTTAGTATGTCCATAGTGTGTTCTGTTTGAAAGGCGGGGTTTTAGGAAAATGGTCCGTTTAAATTAAAAGAACCTGTTTCTCAAGAGCTCTTTAACTATTCAAACAAAATTCATTGTGGAAATAGTAGTTCAATTTGAGTTTTAAGTGGGCTTCTGAAAAACGATAAAAGTGACTAGAAGTTGATCATATTTCGACCACTTTTTTATCAACTCGGTTTGAATGACAAAAACAGGTTTCCAATATGAGTTTCTGCCCGGTTCTTAAAACAAACCAAATGAAATGGAAGTTGAATTATTGCTGTTTAAAATGGCCAATTTCAACAAAACTAAACCAATTCTCAACTTAAAGAGCAAAACATTGAATTTGCGTTTTGAAAATCGTATCGCAATACAAGTTTTCGACGTGGTTTGATGTGCATCGGCGTATTGAAATTTAAAAAAATTTCCATTAGAAAAATTTACGCAAACCAATACAGGTGGAATCAGTATTAGATCAAAATTATCGATCAAACGAAATTGTCAGATTTACGGACTTATATATTAGTTTACAATAGCGGGTATTATTGGCAAAGTTGTTGAAAAAATCCTAATTACATCCGATTTGATTAAGTTCAAATAAGAAATGACCGAATTCCATCAGCACACACAATTTATTTTTGAAGCATTTTGTACGACCTGAAGGCTCCGGCAATGCCAGTTAAAAATCAAATAAGAGTTTCAGTAATAAAATTTTATATTCTAAATTTAAGAGTAAAACTCTTTTTAATTACCAATTACAGTCAAAAATGAAAGTTTCATAACCAGAAAACATTTTGATCAAAATACCTATAATGTATTTAAGCTCTACTGCCGGTTGGCATGTAGGGCATTTCTTTAAACCTGATCGTATGCGTCCGATTGACATTTTACCAAACCACTGAATACACCGCCAGCAGAAAAAGAAGAGATAAAAAATAAAATTTCATGATAGGAGTGCCTCATAGAATTTGCTTAGTCTAGCAAATTCCAAAAGCTCGTTCACACTTTTGAATACAACACCAATCCCGTCATGCAAAATAAGTTTGAACATAAATTGTTAAGAATTTTAACTGCAAAATCAGAAAAACGAAAATACAGGGTTTCTTAAAAACTGTATTCTGACTTTCGAAAAATTTGTAAACCAAAATTTCTTCTAAATTGGTATCTCGGGATTTTGATCTCCCGGATTTTGATTATCAAGATTTTAAGGGCAATCTATTTCACCATTAGCATCATACATAATCACCAAACTGAACGCAATGGAAATGATGTGAAACCTATCGAAATATTTCAGCTACAGACAATCACAAAAACTGTTTTGGACACAATTAAGCTTAAAGTGACATCAAGCAATTTATGAAAGGAAATGTCATCTCAGATAATGAATTCAAATGAGGTGATGCCCATTCAATTATGATACTAAACAAAATTAAACATATTATTTGGACATATAAGGACAAAGATTGACCGTTTGAATGCAACTAATTAACGTATTTTTAACTGATAGCGGATTAAATTTGGATAGTGGTTTTAAATCAAATTTGAGCTTTTTTTCTCGAGATTTTTTCTCAAGTAAACTTGGATTGGTATTCCAAGAATGAGGACTGTCTCATTGGTAAACATGCAAGCAGACTTGAATTCTCCTCTTGTAATTACTATTGTAGTTGAAAAGATGCGAAAAATAAAAACTCAATTTTCTTTGCACTAGTCCTAGGTTACCGATAAGCAGAATGAAATTTCAATGAGCTTTTAACGACCTGACAAACCACTGCAGGGTATATGCCAGAGCTATTCCGCGCTTACTCGAAAGCTCTGGATTCACTGAGTACTGAGATATTAATTATGTGGAAGATTTGAAAACATTTTCCTAAAGTTGTCAACTTCATCCTTTTTTAAAGTTTCAAACTTTATTTAAAATCCACTTTAGAGAGCTCAAGGTTTAATTTAAACACGTCAAATGGTCACTTGCAATACCTCCTTCATCTTCAAAACATAAGCATTAACAATAATGTACAGAACAATGATATCAAACATCATCCGCAACATAAACTTGTTTAAGATACTAGGCTTGGTTTAATTATGTATTAAGAAAAGTATAAAGTGGGTTAATTCATACATTCCAAATGATTACTACTAGAATCATTGAGGGACAACAGAATTTTGTTCATCATGATAAGATGCTGCAATAAATTTTAAATATACTCGCATTTCTATGAAGCTGATTTGATATTTACAATCGAAAGTAAAATTGGAAAACCGGAAAAAAACAAAACTGTTATGGCGCATATGCCAATTCGACCGAGATTTTCAGAAATATTTATTTTAGTTATAACGAAAATCTGGCTGCCTCGAAACGCAAGCATCTCCAATATTTTTAGAAAATTTAGTATAATTAGTAAGTTTGACTGAAGGCTACAAAAACTTCTGGTATTTTGATTAGTTTTAGGTTTCTGTATTTCCAATAAATTTAATTATTAAAATTACGGAAGGTCAACAAAAGAGCAAAGTTTAGCTACAGAGATGAGAGATGCAAAGTTGACAATGTAGGTTTTACCCCAAAGTAATTTATTTCGAAAATTATGTCTGTTCTATATATCAGGGTATCTGGACATCCTAGTGCGAATTATAACAATAACTAGAAACCCTTTTATTTAAGTAACTAAAATCCACGATTTAAATACGAATATTAAAGGACAAATTCAGAGATAAGAGATTGTCTACCGTTGGAAAAAAATCCTTATGGAACGACTATTGCTGACATTTGTTAAGAAAGAGGAAGCCATTGCGAAACGAGAAAATAATTTTGATAAAGCAGTATTTTTGTGAAACTAGCTCAAATTTAGAAAAACACCTTTGGGAAATGAAAATCGTGAAACCGAACAAAACCCGATGGAGCACAAAATTTAAAGTACGAGTGGGATATTTTAGTACGAGAATGTGTTGTGAACGAGAACGGAAAGTAAATGAGAAACCAACAGTGTTTTGTCGTATTTTCTACCCCGCGTAGTTAATTAGTATTCTACATGTGTAGACAATGTAGGTAGAGAATTAATGAAATGATGTTGCAAAAATGAAGAATGTAGAAAATATGGCGACAATCTCGAAATCAGCAAATTCTATGATTTCCTTGTTAACGAAACCATTTCAAAAGAAGAGCTTCATTCTTACCCCGCATTTGAAAAATAAGAACCCAAGTTTTAATAAGGTAATACGTACATAAAGGATGTACGATTGGCAAAAAATCAAGAATACAGGATTTTTGAGGAACAGAGTAGTGAATCCAACTTGCGAATGCAAATAGTACAAATATAATATTTTTCAGTAGCCAAGTCGCAATTTCGACTAAGGTATTCTTGTATAACAGAGATCATTGGCAGGCAGCAGGATTTTAACCGTTGATGTTGTTCTTGAAAGATTTTCAAGAAAATCATTAACCGCCAATCGCAACGTGCAATTTTACTTGAGGAATTATACTGCATTATTTAATTTCCTGGTCTTCATTTACTACTGCAATTATATGATTGCGTTGCAGAGATACGTTTGCTGTCGTAGACCTGAATTGCTCGTTTAGTAATGAAGTCTTTTTATTGCTTTGCATTAAAGATCTTATCATAATCTTATCACTAATACTGGAACGTATGACTCGAAAGAGTGGCGCTAAGTAATTATGGATCGCTTTGAATACTCAATTCAACTGTAAGTGCGATAATGTTTACGTATATGGTAGTGTCATAATAAAATGCGAACCCTTATTGGCTTAATCTAAACGGTTCCCGTTGGAGTGCTTATTTTAATGACAAATCATAGATTTATGATTTGTTATAAATCAAGAATATCATTTCTTCTGAAACGTTAAGACACAAATTCCCCTGCTATACAAATTTTAGTCATCTTCATTCAAAATAATTTAAATTTATGTCCTAGGGTCGGTTATACTCTGTATCTTAAAATTTTTACTCGACCGTCGTAACTATGGATTGGGATCGAAAAATCTCGCCTAATAATTTTCCGAGAAATTTTTATTTGTACAAACGATGCAAAAATATTAGGAATTACTTGAAACAGTAGAAATTTTGTGGTTTTTTTTTATGTAGTCCTGATTCGTTAGGAGCCAAAATAGTTAACCGATTAAACGTAAATCCGCATGGCTAGAGCAGCGGCAGATGTTTTAGAATGTAACTCTGCGTCTCCCAATTACAGCAATTTTAATAGAAAGTTACTAAATTTAGTGATCGTTTAAACCAAGGTAAATATAAAATGGACATTTTTATTTTTGCAAATGTTGCTGATCTTTTATCGAAATGGGAATAAACTAATCAAGGCCACTTAATGACTTCTTTAGCCCTAACTTGGTTTTAAATCAGCGAGAAGCAAATTCATCGAGCATTAATAAATTTAAATTTATTATCTCGATTGTACACCGACCTATCATTTGAAAGAATAAAATACTAGTGCTTTGTTATATCACAGAGCTCCATAAGAAACAGTTGCATTTCGAATTTGACCTTTCAAAAATTTTACACTTCTCTCAGAGAATTAAGCTACGTTAGGAGCTTTAGTCATCAAATATTTGAATTAGAGTTGTTGAACACTCTGATTTCTAGATGAAATCCAATGGGTTAAGCTATTGTTATTTTTTCTTGCACACAAGTTCTCTCGTAATCCAACTACGAGTGGTATTTCTTGTATTTTCTCAAAATTACCAAAAATTGCACGAATGTATCGAAGTATTTTTCACACAGCCACGGTTTAGAAAAAAAGTATTTTAGCACCGACATGCTTACGATAATTGCGAAATACGCGTAAGCGTACAACACTGGCAACCAACTAATTCATGATTAACTAAAGGTTGCTTATATTTCCGATCCCTGCGAAATTATTTAATTCAGCACAATTGGGGTTTATTTCAATTCAAGACCACTGTACTAAATGAAAAGTTAGTGAAGTTGAAATACACGAACAATTGAAATTCAATTAGACGAAAGGATCAACCACTATTGGAGTACTATTATGAAATGAAAATGAGAAGTACTAAAGTTAATATTGGGTCTGTGGATATGACTCCGCCATTTCCCAATAGACAACGTTACTAGTACTGCTTATGGATCAACCAGCGAACACTTACGCGCTTAAGTTACATGCTGTTTGTATCATTTCGGCCAGTGCTCCAATCACCAAAATTTTATAGGCTTCCCTTCACAAATAAACAACTGACCTCTAAATGTGGTCATACCGCTTACGTAAGTGGTCCAAACGGAGCACAACTTAAGTTCTTAAGTTTTCGCTAGTTGAGGCTAGACAGATGTACTATAAATGGGCAATACTGCTATGCGATATACTTGATGTCAGCTGTCACACGTAGTATGCGATATTTGGTTGAAATGTAAACAACTAGTATTTTAACTCCTCGAAAATGTAGAATTTTATTCCAAACAAACATCATTTGCAGAAAGTTTTATTACATTATTTTATTGCAAAGAAAAGTGACACGGACACTTATCGTTTGGGTGTGGAAATTTACGGTGAGTATGCTCCATCGAATACAACACGTGCAAAGAATGGTTTCGACGTTTTAAATGATGATGATTTGGGCATTTAAGATAAACAGCATAGAAAACCACCCCAAAAATTTGACGATGGTGAATTGGCAACATTATTGGCTGAGGATTCTTCCCAAACACAATCAGAATTGGCTTCGTTTACAAACAATTGTAATAGTTCAAAAAGCTAGCAGCAGAGTTGCACATGAATTAAAAGAAAGAGACCTCGGACGTTGAAAAACCATTTGTAAAATACTGCTTCGAAAAAACAAAGAAAAGGTTTTTTGCATCGAATAGTTACTGGAGATGAAAAATGGTTTCATTATGAGAATCCCAAATCCGCAAAATCTTGGGTGGGGCCTGATGAAGCAAGTCCATCGCAACGAAGATAGCGAGATATTCATTGCAATAAGGTTATGCTCTGTAACTGATGTGACCAGAAAGATGTGGCGAAACCTAAGAACGACAACTAATACGTAAGCGGCTATAGAGGAAAAGCGATATAATAGATACAACAAATTAATTTTTCAGCACGACAATGCAAAATCACATGTGGCAAACGTTATGAAAAATAGTTTAAAAGGACATAACTGCGGAGTTCTACCCCACGAGCCATTTTCACCAGACATAGTTCCTTGAGATTGTAACTTATTCCGGAAGATGCAGTCATCCCTCTTCAAACCGATGGTTCAGTTCTCACGCAGAGATCGAAAATTGGCTTATTGATTGGATCGCGTCCAAAGACCGTTAATAATAAACCAGCAAATGTCTTTTATTTTAATAAAAAAGGGCGGAGTCATATTCACACACCCAATATTTGAACGGAACTTTTAATAAAATACGTAAGAAATACGTTACGTTTCGCGTTACGAAATGAAACGGACACGACAATATGATACTATACATTGGTATAATTGTGATGAGGAAGGCCATTACTTGTCAAAATGCCCAAAGCCTCAACGACGAGAAAAGTGCCGCGATTGTCTACGAGTGCATTCAAACGGATCTCCTACAAAATGTCTAAAAACTGCTTAATCGATATAACTAGTGAAATGAATGCGATTATTGATACAGGAAGTCCAATAAATATAATTAAAAAACGGATGGTTCCTGAAAGAATCCAAATGGAAAACGACAAGGGGATGTAAAATTAATCCTAATTTTTATTACATTAGGTGTCATGTTGTTGTTGACGAGACAATGGGTTTTGATTGTCTAATTGGGAGCGAATTTTACAAGGACAACAAGATGAGTTGCAATATTTTAACCGTTTTCAGTAACGAGACTACAATTTGTCACAATATTGAAGTGAAACGGGTGACACGACAAAAGCTGTTTCATGAAATATTGAATGCAGAATATTCTAAAAAATTAGAAATTGGTTTTGGCGCAATATTACTACAGCGATAAACGAATGGTCACTTACATCTCATTTTATTTTATAGTAAACGAATGAGCAAAGCTGAGGAACGTTATCAGTCTTATGAGCTTGAAACATTTGCGATAATTTACGCACTTCAACGTTTCTACGTATACCTGCATGGAATATATATTAAAATTGTCACTGGCTGTATTTCACTTAAAATGACAGTATGGTAAGAGAATACGAATGTGGCCGAGTGCATCCGAGCCCGAGAATACGAGTGTAGCCATTTCCGTAATTTAAATGGAGAAAATTTAGTATATCGAAAATACAAAACTAAATTATTGGTTTTTACACCGGACATATTTGTGAACGAAATCATATGGAAATGTATAGAACACGTTGGGGTTAGTGAAAACCATTGAAATGATTAAACGTAATTACTGGTTTGCAGATATGACCAACCGAGTTAACGATTTCATTAAAAGGTGTTGCCTGATATACGAACCTAAAGCTCGTACAAAGATTTTCTTCACATCTTCGATAAATAAATACAATCGTCTGTTACAATCGTCTGTTTCATACAGTTCATGTGTATCATGATGGTCCATTTGACCACCACAAAAGGATATACATATTTACTTTCGCACGTTGATGGTTTTACTAAGGATACGAAACTATACCCAACTAGGTTACACTACGGCGCCAAATGGTAAGGGTAAGGCGACATATGAAAATCTTCATCTTACTTTACTTCAAAGAGCATCAATATTTTTTATAAATTACCTAGATTGGCATTCAGTATGTACTAACAGGTGGAATTGAATACTAATAAATGGGATTTAGTACTAAGCGATACTGAGTTTGTAATTAATACTACTTTGAATCGTTGCGTTTTTTGGTGTACCTAAATTAAGAAAACCAATACACTCGATTTATTGGTTTATTGTTGAAGATTTACTGTTGAAGATATTCCAGGACAAATGTTAGCGAATCGGAAGTGTAATGGGGTCTTTGCAGTGTTTAATATGAAGCCTTGCAGATTGAATGAAGGACAATCAGAGTCAATTTCGGACTCAGATATGCCGAGTTGTAGTATTGCAGGATGTTATATATGTTTTATTGAGATGTAAATCTAAAAATATCTAACGAACGATATGATACTCTTTTAATCAGACTGGCTATGTAAGGGGGCTCATTGCGAAATGTAAAAGTAAGCCAAATAATGTATTAATTAGCTGCAATTTCACTGTATAAATATTTTTGAAATAACACCTTGCTGACTTCCTTAAAATAATATCTTTAGCTTAGTTTTTAACCATGACTTCTAAAAACTTCTAAAAAATGTGTGACCAAACAACCAAAAACATATCACTTACGTCATAATCTCCTTGCTGGGACTTTTCTGACCCCTCAACAATGTACTCCATTCCCGTGCAATATCACCACCTTGAGCCTCTATTTCAGACCACAATTGCGTCTCATCCATTGAATGTAGTGCCGATCCACTTCCACTACCATTGTGCGATTGCATACAACTAAAAAATAATAAATATTAGTCTAAATTACATTTGACCAATATAGTGTTAAACTAATTCACCGATCAATCGAATCCATACTACTGTGACACTCAAAGTCCATCATTAAATCATCGGATGCAATTGATTCACATGGCGATAGCGTGTCCAACGATTCAGTTCGTTTTATAATCGGATTCTTTGGCTTTGAACTGTTTGTCGATCCCGCTCCACTGTGCAATGGCGATGGTCCCGATATTAATTTACTTGTATGCGATTTTGTGTGCATCGATCCCATCCTTGAATTAGTCATATGCATCGTATTATTATTAGTGTTGTTATTCCGTTGATTAGTGCTCGAATCAATGAGTGTCGGTGTATTATCCGTAACCGATTGCAACATTAAGCTGGCCGTGCCCAAATCATCATTTTTACCATCATCAAATACCAATGCTGGTTGGTCGGCAATCTCATCGTCGATAAGAAAATCTCGGCCGGCGGCATCCGATAGTGAAAATGAATTTGATGCGTGTGTTGGCGATCCTGGCCCAGAGAGTGGACTAGTCAAATCGATTACCGGCGATATATCAAGATTATTATCATTCTCAAAATCTTCGATGCTGCACTCAAGCTCTTCCGTTAGGAAATCTTTAATTTCTTTTGCCTCCTTTTTATCACCTTTAATATGATCATTCACTTTCTTCTTGTTTTTCTTTAGTATCATATCGTCCGAATCCGTACAACTTGATACCAAACTATCCGATGGTGAAGTTTCATCATCTAGCAGTGTAGCATTATCTGTATCCGCAACCATTTCAGCAAATTTCTTATCTTTAATTGTTAGCATAACATTTCGAACGCCATTCGCTTCCTGCTGATTTGGTATGACATTATCGGCCGGTTGACGTAAATCGAGAGTATATCCCGAGGATGACATTGAGGCATCCATGTATGTGGCTGGCTTCGATATCAAATCAATTTCCTCGCAAGCTGTATATGATGTCTGAATTGGTGCGGTCATTGTTAGTGATGCTGTAAATAGAAATGCACACAAGTAAGCAACAAAATCAAAAATTAAAACTATTTATAGTTTATTTTTTTTCTAAATGACATAGCTAATAACTAGTTGTGTTCTAGTTTTCAACGTGTTTTATGGTTAATTGATATGTGATGACATTTTAAATAGATTTGCTGTTCTGTTTAAGGGCCACCACCTGGGCGACTCAACTGATGGACCTAGTTTTCGTTTTTCTTGCGCAATCGACAAAACGCACATATCACTCAAAACGTGATTTATGAAAGTGTTAAGTGATGGAAAATTAAAAATCATCAAATTTTTCAGTATTATCGAATTTCAAAGTGGCTTTTAGAAACCAATAAATTTTTAAATTTTCTGGGTACAGTAACATTCTTACATAAACCTACCATAGATTTTTAATTTTCTAGAATACATTTTGAAGTAAATCTCTAAAAGACGTTACAAACAATTCCAACTGTTTCCCAATAATCAAACTTGACATTTACACAATAAAAAAGGTTACTCTGGTGTTTATGATAAACGACGTCATGAATCAAATTAAAATAATTTTATATATGAATCATTAAAGAGTTTTCCCATTTTCCTAGCCCAATATTTTTGTTTTATCGTCGGCGTGATTTATGTCACGTTCGACGTAAACAAACGAATTATGAAGATGTAAAGGAAAAGAAAAACACTTCGTGCCTATAATTAGACATCATAAAAAAATACATAAAATGCATTTACTTTCAATCTTGCACACATAAACACATATCGCATGTCTATCGGATCCGGACGACAAAAAAACTAATTTGAATCAAACACACACACGAAATAATGTGCATAACGAAATATTTTTGATTTTAATCGCGCGCGCAATTGTAGGTACATTTTCTAATTTTATTTCCGAAACATTTCGAATTAAGGTCAATTGCATTGTGAGCAGGTGGGTTCAATGCACGGCGACGATAATAAAATGTCACACAGTATAAAATGAAAATAGAAAAACTTACATAATGGGACGCCCGTTGTTATTGTGACGGAGCTCACATCTTCCTCATCGACTAGATCGTGTGTTAAATTATTTTGGGCATGTTTACTGTCATCACTGCTACTAATACTTAGGCTACTACATTCTTTGGTGGCCATTGTTTCGCCGGGTACCTCCCACGATGCACGTGAACTGGCCGGCGATGAATTACTGTTTAATCCATAATTTCTGTTTTTATTATATTTTTCCGAACTGGATTTATCGCGAGACAATTTTTCCTCCTCCTCCCCATCCATGTTACGATCGTCCTCAAGACTTTCGATATCGGACGAGGCAAGCGATAATTTACGCATTTCATTCGATGATGTGTAATCGTCATATTGATTTGAGCGTATCAATCCACTTAATGGGGCTGGTTGCGTTGATGTATTGAACGCGCTTGGAAGCTTTGGCAATACGAGCGGAACAATAGATTCGTCCGACAAGGAATCATCAAAATCACGCACCTCAAAAGCATTACGACCCTTCATAACCATTTGTAAATTGCGTGGACGATTATTGCGTAAAGAACGCCGCGGTGAACTGTTATTTTCCAGCCGATCTCCAAAACTATCGTAACTCGCTATTCCGGAATCGGAAGATATCTCGCTAAAAATTAAACCACATTAATACAAAATCGAATTAGACAAAATATTTGTTTGTTACCGTGGTCCTTGAAAACCTTGACGCCGACTTGAATTTAACGCCTGTTTAGCAACTTTTGTATCCATTACATTACGTGGTGGTAAACTGATTGGAACCGGATACTGTGGCTTTGGTAGATTTGTTGTGTGCAACGTAAATTTTGATACCGAATCAACGACTCCGACTGACTGTGGTGTTGGTTTAACACTAAATGAAATATAAACACGGTACAGTAAGAGAAAAACACGAAAAATAAATTTCCGGATTAAAAATAAAAAATAAGAAAATTTCCACTCACATCGGATTTGTATGTAAATCGGTTTTAAAAACCGTATATTGATTACCGCCACTTGTTTTATTTATGTGTTGAGTGACAGCGTAAATTGGTTGGTGCTGCTGATAGCGATGCTGATGATCATCATCGTAATATTGATTATCTTCGGCAGAAAATTTAACTTTATGATGGGCATGGGGTTGCTGTTGAGGCTGCTGCTGCTGCTGCTCTTGTGCCTGGCCGATATTATGATGATAGAGTGATGATTTTATTTTTGGAAAATCACCAGTGAATGATTGTAAATGTTGTTGTAGCTCGGCTTGTTGGTTTTGCTGTTGCTGATGATGTTGATGTTGATTTAAGTAGCTACTATTTGGTGTTACGGTACGCGTTTGTGATGCTGTCGTACCGGCACTTTTTGATCGACGTTTGACTAAAAATAAATCGACCAAATCGATAAATTAGAAAATCAAACGATAATTGCTTCATTAAAAGTAAAAATCTATAAATACATGTTATGTCGTTAGATTTAATCGATTGTTTATAAAAGAGGTTAACATCATTGTTGTCATAAATTTCATTTTATTTGACAATCATTATAAATGTTTATGTAATTTGTTAGAAAAACATAACACATGGGTTTGGTTTATTTTACGACGGTTGGCGGCACGTACTTGTAAATGTTTTAAGTAGATATAGTTTTTGCTATTGTAACCGCTAAATAGCAATAATCTCCTAACTGGCTTGCGTATTTATAAGATTAAAATTTGCTATTACTTGCACAGACCAGGTCCTGATCTGATATAATTTGTTAATCGATCCACACTAGTTACTAACCGAACTGGGGCCGCAGTTTAAAAACAAACTCAATCTTTGCGAATGCCTGAAAAACTGCGGATCATACAGACGGATTATGTGTTGCGGATCTTTGCACAGAGGTCCCTTCACTCGTGGAGCATACTATAAATCCGTTCCAAATAAAAAAGGAGTCCGTTTCTCTTAAACTAATCCGTGAACTACGTAAGATGACACAAACAATTAGGTGAAAGCCGCAAAGCATACTTTGATTCTGATGGCGAAAAGAACGAAAAACAATCACAAATCGCTCGCGCATATGAGTTAAAAAGCTTAGGAAAATCAAAGATGATCAACTGAAGGCTCTTTCAAAAACTATAAATCTCAGAAGGAGGATATATTCAAAAAACACTTGGTGATAGGTGTCATTGTTAGAACAATGGCCCTAGCCATAAAATGTCTAGACTTCTTTCTTTCGGGATGTGTATTTAGGTTTATGTAGGTATATAAATAAATACAATGCTTAAATCCGTGGCTAACAATCAAATGCCGATTTCATTATAAACCAGATATTGTGATACAATTTATTATTGGTGTTGCCAGATGTACTCGATAATACTTTATAATGTTTGTCTGTAAACTTTGAAGACTCATCTGGATTTTTTTTTCGAATGAGTAACAATTCATTCCGCAAACCCCTCTTAAACAACTAACAGTGTGGCAAAAATATTTCTCGTCACTTTTAAACAGGCAGACGTTATTCTCTAGCAAGCAACCAACATCATTGTATCAATCCGATTATTTCAATTCTGATGTGTTTCTTTGCTAATTTCAATATCATCCCGAAAAAAATCATAATTTTATGCAAAACGCATATCTAATCCCGAAAAGTTACTAAACTGGTAATGCCATATAATATAGATCATAATTGAAATATCTATGAACGAATTGTGTTACATTGTAAATCCAGGCAGAAAATCGTATTAGTTGCATATAGCGATTACTTATCAGCACGTTTACACAAGCATATAAACAGCCATCGGGAATTTGGGCCTAACGGGAAAAACCCCAATAGTTCAAGTCTGAACGGTGAATATAAAGGTATGATCTAACGCAAAATCTCAGAATAGGTTTCATGTTTAAACTGGGTTAAATGTACAATTTGAAAAATCGGTTAAATTAAAAATTTAATTGCTGGAATCCAAGAGATATTCCCCTCCAGATTATTTGCTCAAAAGTTAGGTCCATCCATCTCACAAATAGCGCAAACTTTTGAGCAAATAATCTCGAGGGGAATATCTCCTGGATTCCAGCAATTAAATTTTTAATTTAACCGATTTTTCAAATTGTAAATTTAACCCATTTTAGACATGAACCCTATGCTGAGATTTTGCTTTAGATCAGACCTTTATATTCATCGTTCAGTCTCGAACTATTGGCGTTATATCTGAGATGGATGGACCTAACTTTTGTACAAATAATCTCGAGGAGTTCGCAAGAAACACACCAAAAATGAAAAGGTGTTTTTCGGTCCAGCTTTACATACATATCCACTCCGTCTTACGATGAAGTGCGAAGCGTCATATGGAATGAAAAATTAAAAATTATAAGGCAACACGTTGAGCTGGTTTGAACGATTTGAAGGAACACATTATGGAGTGCCTCACCACAATACCCATCCTATAAAATTGATAAAGTAGAGCAAAGTATAAATGGGTGGTTCTGAAAGCAAACAACATTAGGTGCGACAAATAGATCCAATAGCCATACTCAGAACCAGAATATGTCATTCGTCATCCCAGCATAGCCCAGCGCAGTTACTGCTCTTGTTGGAAACAACAGTCCAGCATATCGGCCCCCATATCAACGAAGCCAGTACCAAATATAAGGCGATCACGAGAAGGCAAATACATAAAGAATTTTTAAAAGGCTACACGCACTACGAAATTTGAATGAATTCAAATACCTGATCGATGGTAAATGTACAAAACTCAGACTCTGCAGACATTCCGATACCGAGCATTCTACGCTAACATTAACATTTTTAACTCTCGCAATATATCGTATCTTCTGGGAGCAAATCGTGGACGATAACAACGCGGCACAGCCAAAAGCTTGCCGTTTTTTGGGTGCAACTTAATTCGTATGATGCTAGATCCTAAAAGGAAGGGCAAATGTACCGAGTGCGCCTGCAACTCGAGATCGGAAAACATCTGAACAACATTGATATAATCGGAATAATCGAGTCAACAAGGCATCGATGGCTAGGATGTTCCTAAAATCGTCTTCTGGCGCCCTCTTCTTGAAGATCGAGTTATCTGGAATAGCATTGTTGAGGTGGCCAATCCTTTTATTAGGTGTAGCGCCAGCGAAGAAGAAAAATTCAATGATGGCATAACCACCAGTGTATATTGTTAGGTTTAATTTATTAGTATAAATTAGTTGCTTGACACCATACTCATTTCCTACATGTTTGATTTAAAATTCATAATTAAGATCAGACTAAAATAATTAAGGAATAACATCATAAATTTAAAGTAATGATAGATTAAAAATTCAGAATTATTTAACTTGGGTGAGGGTATTAGCACTGAATAAAAGGGAGCTTCAATTAGTTGATGCCTACGATTTTTTAATGCGGTTAATTTATTATACTTGTAGCGTTTGAGATACGGTTGTAAAAGAGTAAAAATTTCATAATATGGCTTGAGTGGAATTAAATTTGTTACAGCATCAAAAAACTATGATATTCCTGAGGAACGCCAGAAGTTACCAGGATGGGTTTCGATTTTCCCCACCTACTTCAATAAAGTGAGGTCTTCTAATAATATAAGAGTGAAACCATGTAACAAACGGTAAGGAGAATACTACCCGTTTGTGACCAACGGAATCAAATCTCTTCGAAAGTCGGTGTAAACAGTGTCAATTTGTTGGTATTTTTCTATAGATTATATAGTCTCCCAGGCGTGTTGATTGAATGATATGTGTAGAGTTATAATTTAGTTAAAGAAATCACTCACTAATATTAGGTATGCCTGACATATCTTCAACCAGATTTAAAGATAAATGTTAAGGGAGAAGACTCCGGTGCATAAGGACTTATTAAACAAGAATTCCAGAGGAATGCAAAACTCATTGGCTAAACATTAAAATTGACAATGGAATAGTATCCGGCTCGCAGCTAGAACTAAGCAATTTAATAATATTACGCATATCAGTTTTAGAGATGTAGGGTTCATGAAATAGAAACAGTCATCTGGTGTACCATATATTGATTGAAAAAATAATTTTAGTCAACCTCCAAAGGCTGGTGATGACACGGAATTATATCTTAAATGTTTCACCTGAACATCAATTCTGCTGGGCTTTCCATAGTTAATGGGAGCGTTAATCTGTGTATCGTGAGATACTCATGTGGATTGTCTCTCAAATTTCTCCCCCCTATATTTTAAGATATTTGAATAAATTTAAGGAGTGATTTATTTTGATCCTCTAATTCCCTATTCAGTTTAGGCCAGCAGAGTACGGTATGCTTCGTAATTCAATATTATTTGTAGAACAATATTCTTTCTATTCATGACTAACATGTTGCTTGGCTGTGAATAAGGCAGAGCTATCAATTTTTGTCATGATGTCTACTTCAATGAAACGTACCAAAAGATGATGCCTGGATGGCAAAATTCTGATACAATTAGCCATTCATCAGAACAGTGGAATTTTCACTGCTTATGTAAATTTTCGATTCTTGGCCAATTTTTCCAATTTCATTGCTTTCGGTTCCGTTTTTTTAATAACCCACTTTACACAATAACTCCCTGCTTTTGGTTTTATTTCAGTTGCTTTTTGTACCATTGGGTGGTACTTGCAAGAAGAGTGATAAAGGATTAGCAAAACTTGATTTTCCTGGGTACACCCTGATTTAATAGAATTCATTAATCAGCAAATTGTTTGATTTGGAGAGTACGTCTTGAAGATTGGTATTAATTGAACTACACAAACACGTATATCCAGCGATTTTTTTGAGATTTACTGGAATTTTGCCTGAAGTCGAGGTATTTTAGAATGTTGAATAATTTTTACAAACACATTAATGGAGTTGCATTGGGTTCACCTTTGTCCCTTATAGTGCAGGACATTATTATGGACGCAGCTACAAAGAATGTAAACATCAATGATTTATTGTTATTTGTTCCCTAGGACCAGACTGATGAAGTTTAAACGCATCTTAATACGAACAGTTTTGGTTTCCAATTTACTTTAGAAACAGAGATATATGGTAAAATACCATTTCTGGCCACTTTCATAAGTCGTAAAGGTGTCGGTAGAATTATGAGCAATTGGTATTTAAAGGGGTTACCTTCCGGGAGAATTCCAAATTTTAAAAGTGTTCATCCGTTTAGTTAATTAATAAACATTGCATATGGTTTTGTTTATCGTGTAAAGAAATTAACAACAAACAATACTTTTGATATAAACCAATATATTCAAAATTTCTAATCAATATACATGTTACGATTAGAGCCCGAAATCGGCAAATGTCCGAAATTTCAATTTTTTAAATTTGTTTACACGATTAAACACCATTGTGCCGAGGTCCTATGGTTACGAAATTTTTGTTGACCTTCCCCCTACATCCCCGCAGTTACATTTATTCACCATCAGAAGGCTAAGCGTCATGAGGGGGACAATTAGCTCCCGCGAGCCCGTGGGAGTTAGTAAAGCCGTTAGTCCCTACTATTCCAAATTCCAATTTAGACTAATACCACAAAAAACACTCCATGTTCATAGATTTCGAAGCAATAAAATAGTTTTTCCAAGGTTTATTCGGACATTACGACCCCTGTGCCAACCGTATGCTAAAATTGGCATAATCTTCCAGCATCGATATGACCCCATGTACATTTTTATGTAAACTTTCCATAACTTGCAAAATCTTCCTGGGCCGGAAATAACGATTGATGTTTTGATATAGTTCGCAATTATGTGAGTGCTGACCAACTAGCCAACACCAACCGTATGTCCAAATTTGAGTAAATGGCCAAGTTCCAACATCTCACGTTAAGTTAAATAAAAATTTGTATATCTTAGGAACTTTCTAGACCGGAAATGACTCTTTATGTTTTGAGTTGATGATGCTGAAACTATGTTGAGTGCCGAAGTACCAACCGTACGTTAAAATTGGCACAATCTTCTAAATTTGATACGGCCTCATATAAATTTATATGAAAATCGTCGATAACTTCTCAAACCTTCTTGAGCGGAAATAGCGATTGATGTTTTGAGATGGTACGTAATTAATTAAATGCTGACCAAGTGGCCAGCACCAGACGTATGTTAAAATTTGAGTAAATAACCTAGTTCCAAAATCTAAGTTTATATTAAATAAATATTTATCGGACTATATCGATGCTGGAAGATTGTGCCAATCCTTTCATCTGCCTTACACTGAGGAGCTTATAATAGTTTACCTTTATCATTAAAAAGTCAGAACATAAAGTACCGTTCCCCCATAAGGTACCAACATAATCTGGGATTTTGGAATTTGCCCATATACTCAAAATATGAACAAACGGCTGGTGCTGACCACTTGCTCAGTACTCAAACGATAATGTACCATCACAAACATAAATTGCTATTTCAGACCCAGGAAGGTCTTAGTAGTTATAGACGATTGTCAAATTAATGTATATGAGGCTATATAACTCACTGGCACTGGGAAGCTTACCATAGTTTGCTCTTATTTTTACTAAATCAAAACATAAAGAACCATTTCAGGCCTAGAAAGTCCCTAATGGCCGGTTATATAGTAAAATGACTAACGGTTTAGTACTATGAAATTTTGAAATCAAATTGGCGATAGTTCCACTAATCATGATGCCAGTTCGCAGTCCTGAACGCGCCCATTTTATGGATAAAAAATATCAACATAAAAAACTGTTTTTTAGGGGAAATTAGGGAACGCAAAGGCTTCTAGATTTATTTTGGCCTCAAAGTGAAACACACCTATCGAGTAAAATGGTTTATTTCGTTTTGTTTTTTGGCCACCCAGTAAAATCAAAAGCCTGCTACAATTTTATTTGGGATGTTATCGATATTTTATTGAATTTTTTAATCGATAAAATTTGCGATTGGTTCCTATTCTGTTTTCGCAATCAGATAAAAATCAACGCAAACTTGATTAAATATACCGTGGAAATACTTAACTTGCGTATAAATATTTAAACGGCCAATTTTGATTGGATAACTATCTAGCTAATTGTTAAATATTTTCTTGGAATAAAAGTTTGCGTTAAGTTTTTTAAATGGCGCACAATTAACCGGCCGTCAGTATTTTTTCTGTGCAACCGGCCATAAGAGATACACATTTTTATTTAACTTAACCTGACATATTGCAACTTGGCCATTTCCTAAAATTTTAACAGACGGCTGATGCTGGCCACTTGGTCAGCATCCACTTAATTACGTACCATATCAAAACATCAATCGCTATTTCCGACCCAGAAAGGTTTTGCAAAATTTTGCCAATCCTACCATACGGCTAGCTCGTACTACCGTCAAACCACATTGATGGAATATTTTGTTGTAGTGTTTACAACTTAAATCTTCTTGTAGAGGTATAAAATGAAAAAGCTGGGATGGAATGGATAGTTTCGTGTAAATAATAATAAAAAATTTGTGGGATGAAAAACTGGGATAACTTCATACACCTAAGAATTTGTGTAGTCATCAAGGTACCATGGTATTTTACAGACAAACATTATGGTGCTTACTGTTTAAAGATGTGACAATTGTAAAGGAAGGTGATAGACTCGAAGGAGCAGGTTAACGTCAATGTCAGTTAACAAGTTAACAATAAGCTATGACAGGTACATAGGTGAATGAGTGATAAAAGATAAAAAGTGCCTGCGACTGATTGGAATGGAAAATGGGGAAAGTTATTATGAATAAGGACGACTGACCTTATGTGTTGGTCAATATTTATTTGTGCAACATTGAAAATATTCAATGTAATTTACCATTCAAAAAATTATTCCCTTATGAATGCACGCAATATGTTTTTTCTATTAAATTCATTGTTGAAATGAATTGCATGTTTCTCACGTGCATGCTGGTTGCACATACTCGTATGTACGTGACGCTTGGTTATGTTAAAAAAAATAAAAAATTCGAGCAACTTATTAAAAATAAATATGCAATGGACTCACCATTCAAGTTATTGTTATAGTTGATGCTGTTGTTGTTCTGGTTGTTTGTGACATAATCGTTATCGGCCAATTTTGGTGTTAGGCCGGCCGAAGCTGGCCGCACCACATTCGATTGCCTGAATCCAAAACGATTTGGTCGATATGGTAGACCGGATGAATCTTTTTTCGGTGGCACCAATCTGGGTGTTGTTCGTCCACCATTGATATTATTATTATTGTTAGAATTATTATTTCCACTACCACTTTGTGCTATATTTGCTGATTTATGCTCATTTAATGAATCAATCGAACCATTCGTATCATCTATAATATTATTATCATTATCATCACTATTTTTTAAAATACTTGGATTTGTTATCACAGTCGCTGTACTAAATAATTTCTGTTTATCATCTACGCTAATATCGTTCGGATTATGTTGCTGGTTCTTATTTTTTGACGATTTTGACAAGAAACCGTGCGATTTCTTTTTAAAACCGAATGACATTGCTGTCCCTTTTGTTTCCGTTGCGGTCCCATTCGCTCCGCTGGATTGTGCGGCTGCAGCAGCAGCCGCTGCACGTTTTGCATTTTTCTTACTCTCTGATTGACCCTAAAATAAAAAAAAAATCAAATGAAATTAAAGAAATTGATGAATAAATTAATCAAAGGTATGGAATCTTATAAATGAAAATAATTCGTTCAAGTCCAATTGTCTAGAACAATATACGAATAATAATGAAGGCGGTGAGATTTGTAAGTAAATTTCAATTTTTTTAGAAAGTAAAATAGCACACCGAACTCATAATGCAGCATTTAAAATATTTTAACATTTCTCAATTATTCACGTCAAGTACATTGTTATGATACTGTCACGACATTAACATAGAAACTAAATAAAAAATAAAAGATTGTCTTTGTTATGAAGCCTTTGAAAATTCAAGATCAGCTGAGCTTAAAGAAATTTCCTTTTGTTTATTAAAAATATTTAACTGGATTTAGATAATCCGTATATGGCCTAATTAGCTTATATGCATAAATTTGTAAAAATGTGTGTGTGTGTGTGTGTGAAAAATTAGGAGATATGAATGTGGTGAATAGCGGCGATAAATGTACAAAAAAATTATTCACAATACCTTTCCAACGTAAATTGCGATATGCGATCTTTGCCTATATTTCGCCGGCGGATTGTTATTATTCATCTGGAAGAATATTTTATTATAAAGTTTATACATATTTGAATCGCCCAGCTCATATACAGATATATAAGATTAAGCTACGTGATAATACAGTTTTATAGTTTGAGCGAGCTTTTGGCATAATATACTTTGATTACACCATTTAAGAAAGTGCGCTATACCTTAATAATACATTAATTGGTAATGGTGTTGTGCAATAATGAATTAAATCACTAACTATGTATATTTGATGCTTATTGTTTCCGCAATACAACAACAATAACAATGTATGCTTATTTATTACCGTGTATGTCAATGTACTTCAACCGTATCAAGTTTCACCTAGCCTTATCTACTTTCATCAAATTACATAATAAAATATAGCTACGACCGATGGTACAGATTGCTAAATATTGCTGAACAAACAATATTTAGCATTACAGAAATTCGAAACAAAATTAGGATTTTATATTTCAAACATTACGCATATGTAGTCATGTAAAATATGTTTAAGCTGTGCCAATGAAATGTGTGGTAAAAAGTTATTAAAAAATTACACTGTTAAATTTGTTATTTTTCCAATTGGGTTTTATTTAAAAAAAGAAAACCACCGTCGAATCTAGGAATATCTACAGATCCTAGCTGACATTTTTGGGAAGACCGATTTCTAAGATTTAAGTAAAGAATATTTTTGAGATTCTTTCGGGTCTATAGCGAATGGGATATAATTATGATGGGTTTTACTACAGGGTGGCTGACACGAAGTGTTACCAAACCAAAATGCCACAGAATTTTTATTTTTTGATGAATTTTATTGACCTGGTTTGACAGCAATGACAGTCTGAAGTTGGTAACACTTCGTGTCAGTCACCCGGTATATTTAATAGATGGTAGAAACTTCACAATTTTGATGAACATTTCAAGTTTTATAACGGGCGATCTAAATTTATTCACAGGTAAGCCTGCATTTACAAATAGATCAGATAAAGTACTATACGGACTTAAAGTAACTGAATTTCATTCCTAATTAAATTTGCTATGTATTTGCCAATTTGAAACATTAAACGGAATTTGATTATTTTCGAAAATTTGTACCGTCAATTCTGGACATGTTTACAGGTTGTGGCCTATTGTATTTGAAAATAAAGAATACAGCACAACTCTAGAAAGAAATGAAGCTGTAATATACTGAAATACTAGACCGCAGTGTTACCAGATGGAAAAAACTGTGGAAATAGTTAGTTCCGAAATGGAGCCTTCTTTGGAGACCGGGACAGTTAAATCCTTCATCGAAGGCTCCAAGCTCGATGGTAGAGTGGGAGTTGGTGTGTTTTGTGCGGAATTAAATGTGGCTCTATTCTTTCGTCTGCCTGATTACTGCAGTGTGTACCAGGCGGAAGTTATAGCGATTGAAGAGGTCATCTGGTTGAGGCATAATGGAATATTTCACTGGAATCAGTTTCTCTGGCATCAAGAGTGACGTTGGATTGTCACACATCTGTTAACGAGATGAGTGAACTATTCAATATACCATTGGCCTGTGTTCCGGGCCATTCTGATGTTGAGGGAAATTGCAGAACAGACGGATTAACAAGGTACGGTACGACTCTTCAACTGGAACCAGCGAGAGAACGTGTAGGTAAGCCTATGTCTGTGCTGAAAGCAGGTATCCATAGGAAAGCAGTTATCTTGGCAAATGCAAGGTGGCTAGCCAGTCCAACTGGCAGGGTAGCGAAACAAGTAAGACCCGAGCTGAACTTGAAACGCTTCAAGATCTTAATCACATTAAGGAAACGTGATTTAGGTAGAATTGTAGGGGTACTTACTGAACACTGCCTCTTCCGAGCTCATGTGAGAAAGCTGGGTCTAAATGCAAGTAACTTCTGCAGAAGCTGCAAGGACGAGGAGGAGGAGACTCTTGTTCACTTTCTAAGTGAAGTTTTAAAGGGAGTTTGGTATCACAGTGGGCCTAAGTGTAATGTAAACCTAACCTAACCTAGCTCCGAATTGACATCAAAATTGTACAAGAGGGCTAGCAGGGCTGAAACGTCACAAAAAGTAATCGGGGAAACTTGCATATTATTCAATCGGGCAAAACATGTTTTTTGGAGGTTAGATATCAAGCTTCTAGTGACATTTGTTCAAGGCGTAAATACTAATTATTTTCATGTAATTAAGAATGTCGAATTTTGTGCCAAAATCGACGAGTAAAATCGGAGGTTTTACTTCATTATATTTGTTGAAGAAAAGTGCAGCGGAAACAAATCGTTTGCTTGTGGAAATTTACGGTAACATGCTCCATTGAATACAACATGCAAAGAGTGGTTTAAACGATTCAAAGTTGGTGATTTTGGCGTAAGAGACAAAGAACATGAAGGCGGACCAAGAAAATTTGAAGATACAGAATTGGAAGAATTGCTTGATGTGGACAGTTGTCAGACCGAAAAACAATTGGCGGAAGAGTTTAATATTACCCAACAATACGTTTCGCAACGTATACATTCAATGGGATTGGTCCAGAAGCTGGGAAATTGGGTGCCACACAAATTGAAAGAACGGGACATGGAACTTCGGAAACCATGTGCGAATTGTTGCTTCAACGACAACAAAGGAAGGGGTTTTTGCACCGGATCATCACTGGGGATGAAAAATGGATCCATTATGACAATCCAAAGTGCAAACCGGCCAGGTGAACCAGGGCCGTCGACGCCAAAAGCAAATATCCATGGTTCGAAGATGAAGCTTTGTATTTGGTGGGGTATATGAAGGGTGTCGTTTATTATGAGCTGCTGAACGAGCGTGAAACCATTACACTTGGACAGATAGAACTGGGAAATTTTACCCCACCCGCCGTATTCCGTGACATTGCTCCCTCTGATTACTACTTGTTCCGGTCGATGCAATCAGCCCTGGTACAGCAGCACTACACTTCATATGAAAACGTCAAAAAATGGGTCGATGACTGGATCGCCTCGAAACAATCAGACTTCTTCTTTCGAGGAATCCGTTTATTGTCTGAACAATGGGCGAAGGTTATAGCTTCCGAAGGAGCATACTTTGAATAAAACATTCTTTCATTTTCTACACAAACTAATATCTTTTATTTCACTAAAAATGGTCGGAAATACATTTATACACCCCCCCCCCCCCATTCAATAAAACACCCTACCTAATTCTCCTAAATAACGGAACTGGCCCTATCAATCAGAGATAGGAACCAGTTGTAAAAGCATATGGCAAGATTGCTACCAATATGTCTGGCTACGAAGAAATACACAATAAAATCATAGATTACAGTTAAAACTTGGAAGAAGACCGAGGAACGCAATCAGCAGAAATTATCACCTGCAAAAACAGAGATAGCTAAACAAATACAGAAAATGGCAAGAAACAGCAAATAGAAACATGCGTACTCTTCGATAAAGTATGAACGAGTTATCGGAAAATTTATAAACTTACCACATCTTCAGGACATCTTCAGAAGTATTCGAAAACCTCTCGAAAATACTTCAAACCCCATAAAAGTTTCTACAAATTTCTAAATTCTGTAAAAAACACAAATTCTGTCTTTGAGCTGTCCATCCTCGCCCTATATCACAATTTACGTTTATTTATTTACGTTTATAAAAATTTTGAAAACTGAACCCCCATTTTGAGCGTACGAACCGTGTAGCCTTTAGATAGTAGATTAAATTGAAATAACATAAGCGCCAAACATCACATTGGCCAACCCGTACCGCTGTCTAGAACAAATCGTGTATTGGACACTGCAAAATTTCGTTAAACCGATTTTTGGAAACAGTTAAATAAATTTACTTTCTTAAAAGTAATTAAAAATTATTTTTTTAGTAAAATTCGAAAAAAAAACATCGTGTTGACACGAAAATTAAATCACCCTTAATAGTGGTCGAACTACTTACAACATTGAACTACTCAAACTATAAAGAGTTTCACAGATATTTAAATAAATTTAAATATCTGTGAAACTCTATAGTTTGAGTACTTACATCTTAGGAACAGGTTTGTGCTTTCCCAAAAATATATTTCTAGATTTGGACACATTTAGACTCGTACCCAATTTTATAGATTTCTTTTGAGAATATAATGCAATTGAAAACTAATAAATTTAACAGTGTAACTGTTTAATAATGTTTTAGCACAAATTTCATGATCATTTTAAGCTAGATACTCGTAATTCAAACAAGCCGTTATAGCTACCTGTAATAAGCAAGCAGTGTTTACTTAAGCCGCCCGAAGCCCGAATTTTTATAAAACTTTCAAAATTATAAAAATTGTTTATCTTCTACGTTTTTTGGCACATGACGTTGGGGCGTTACCAACTTAAATATATAAAAAAACAGTTGGCAACATTGTTGCGCCGGCGATGAAAATAGAAATAGACTCTCAATATATTTCAATGAAAAAGCCGGCGTCGCTAGCGTCGAGGGTTGTTTTTGTATTGTTCTTCTCAGTGTTTTGTAATATGAACGGCGATTCAGCTCGCCGCCTTCGCTTTTGTTCCGTTTTGAGCTTAATAGAGCGAAAGATTATTTAATCACTAACAGATATTATTTGACAAACAAAACAAAAATAGGACGCTTCCTATCCATAAGTACGTTGCTTAGAGTAGATGTAGAACAGTAGTTACTTGCTCGAGAATGCTGTATTTCAATTAAATGCTTTGATAAGAAGCCTCCTTTGATAACCTTTATTTATTTTTAAGAATTTCTAAATTTGAATGTGCCTGGGGTTAAGACTTTAGAGAAGTTCCAATCAAAAATATGATTTTTAGATTTGAGTCATTGCACCGAAATGCTTGACGAAGTGTGAGTTTATAAATTTTTTCCGCTTCAAAATTTTCAGCAGAATACAATTGAATTATTTCGCACAGGAAATTTAGTGATAAAATGACCTGCTTGGATTGGCCAGTTAGGTGCCTCGTACTATAGATTTCTCTGCGAAAAAAATGTATAAATTCGCACCCACTCGTCAGAATACAGAACAAAACACGTCAAAATATTTTCGGATTCCAAAATTGTATTTTTCCAATTTCCTCTGAGCAAACCATGGATTAGTGATAAATTTTGGAAATTTTTGTAATTCTGATAAATTGAGGGGTGAATTTGTTGATTTCAAAACCCGACTTACGGTTAAAGTGATTAATTGGTTTATCGGTAAATATAATACATTTTTCAAAACAAATCAGTTTTACCGGTGAATATGAATAATCATCAAACCCTTTTGGTTAAAAAATTTGAAGAAAATTTGTTATTTTTGTGCCTGAATAATGCCTGGTTTATGATTGATTTGCTGTGTTTAGAATGTATTTGGCTATAAAAAAATGAAAATATTAAAAATAATTATGAAGGGTGTAGGAACATCTTTAGTATTGGTTACCCAATTTAATTTTGTATATAAAATCAAATTTTCTGATCATTTTGAAAAAGCGAAATTGTAGGGGCTAACGGCTTAGATAGCTCTTAGAGGAACACGGGAAGTCGGTGCGCTATAAACATGTCTGGAATATAGGAGCTGATGCTATCATTAGTAGAGAGTGAGCGATGAAAGTACTAAGTTAGCCCAATACTCAAACATTTTTCAAAAATTCGTTCATTATACGAAATCGAGTCAAAAGTTACAAAAGAAAAATCCTCCTATGGAGGCTGCCACTTCCGCCAAAAATCATTAGGATCTCCTAACTTGTGAGTAAAGCTTAAGTATGAAGTTTCTATACTTTCATCAGAAATATCTCAAAATCCGTTGCTCACAAGTATTTAACAAATGCTGGACTACATACGAAAATTCTACACTGTAAACAATAATAATTCCCAACGACCAATTACCTCCATGACCACACGTAGACAGTCACCACCTGTATTATTATTATTTTTTTTAGAGTTTAAATCTAAATGAAATGAATAACGATGAACTTTAAAACAAAATGAAACAAAAAAATAGATGGCGGAAAAACTAAAACAAAAAAAAACATAAATAAGTAAAATTCATAATTCGTAATTTTAAAAACAAAAGTTAAAATTTAGAATTTTAACAATTCCAAAAAATACTTAAAACAATGAATTAAAGATGACAACGATCACTAATTAATTAAGCAGTTTAAAGAAATCTTTGCAGAAGGGTGCATTCGAGTAATATGTTCTTTTTCCCATAGTCCGTTCTGTGATGTGTGATTCTGAAAGCGGTACTGATCTTAATGTCCAAAAATTGATGTTTAAATTTATCTTACAAAGCAGAACAGACGAATCGCGCTTACAGAGAGTTTGTAAATTGAATAGCTTTACAAAAGAATCATAAAATTCTTTAGCCTGGTGCTTAACAAAATCAAGCGCATAGTTTGCTCAGTTGATAATATTAATAATGTGATCTCTAAAATTCAATTCATTGTCACAAAGAACACCCAAATCTCGAACTGAAGTAACACTAGCTATGTCATTGTGGTTGGTATAAAAGTTTCGTTATTGGGAACGTATACGCTTACGAGCGTACGAAATCGATTTTCATTTATTTATATTCAATCCCAGGTTGTTTTTCAATAAACGGAGTCCACCCACTGGAGATGTTGCCATGGAAACCCAAGGGCCCTGAGCTTAAACATAATAATTTAGTGACAACTATGTGAAAGCCTTAGTAAAATCTGCAGAAACTGCATCTATTTTGTACCCAGTTCCATGACATCCACTTGAAGTAAACTAACTGAGATTAGTGATCGCGGGACGACCTTTGATGAAATAATGTTGAAAAATAGAACGCAAAGGTTTACAATGAAAGGAATCACTCATAAACGAATGTCTCGAATAATTTTGGAATGCAGGATAACTTTGCAATTGGCTTATAATAACTAATGTCCGATTTACAGCCTCTCTTATGAATACAATTGCAAAGTTTTACGATGTTTTTGTACCATTTCCTAAAAAAACAAAGACAAAAATTCTAGATTTCACTATTTGAAATTAAATTTTAATTAATTCTAATAATTAAAATTGATGGAATAAATAAAAATTAAATTGTCTACACTCACGAGGTAATTAGAACGTCGGTTCGAGCCGCTCAACTCGGAAAATCCACATAATGCAAGAAAAACGAAAAGTTTCACTATAAAAACTCTCCGTAACGTAAAACGGTCATCGTACATTTCTCGTATAATTCTTTGTAATTTTTTCGAAGTGTATACTTTTCAACATCATTGCAAAAATTTAAAAAGTTCCAAAAAAAGCTGCCACCCTTCCAATTAATGGAAACATTTTAAGTTTGAAGTTTAATTCCGAAATTCGTTATTTTCCCAAAATTTAAAAAATGATCTGGGGCCTAAGGGTGGATTTTGTTCGAAATTCAAGACTTGAAGAAATAATAACCGCAAGTATATGTAGTGGTATATGTGTTTATGTTAGAGCGAATGCATTCATTTAAATTTATTGAATATGACATTTTCATTTATAATGTAAAATTTGTAAAAATTTTATTTGTAATTTTTATCCTTCTTAAAATTGTTGCAATAAACAATAAGGTTCCTATGAAAGTGGCCACTTCTGGTGGACCGATTTCGGCCCAAAATCATTGGGATCTCACAATTTATGAAAACAGCTTAAGTATGAAGTTTCACCCAACTTCGAGAACCAACAACGTTCAGTCTGCGCGATACCACGCACACACAAAGATTTTTTAAAAACTACGAGGATCTGAACCCAGAAAATCAACGTACCATCGCTGGAAAGATCGGAAAGCTTGTGGCAAAGCACATTAGGGATGTTGATTGGAGTAGTCAATTGTTTTATTTTTTGATATAATTTACAAGATTTAACAAATTTTTGTACTTCGTCAGGCATTTGAGTCCAGAAAATGAATCGCTTCAAGAGATGTGGAGTGGGAACCAAGATGAACTGAGATCTACAGTTTGAAGGGATGTATTCAACTGAACAACTTGGGTCAACGGCATAAATATAAAGTTGATTGTTTATGTCAATATAAGCCCAAGTACATAACCATTCAGGATGTATGAGCTAATTTAGCAATGATTTCCTCAGTTCAATTGGAATTACCAATTTGCATATCGGATCATAGCTATCATTTCCGGCTTCGTCAAATTCAGTTTAATAAAAATATTTCCATCTTACAATTTAAGGTTGCCGGAAGGGTGAGGCGACAGGTTGTTCACCAACACAAATAGGAGGCTGACTGAAATGTTGTTCATCCTTCCGATACTTGATATAAAATTTTTATCTCTGGAGCTGGAGGCTCCAAAGCGCCAAACTACCAGTTATATATTTTTGAGAGATCAAGTAAAAGGAACCGTTCTACGTATTACCGAAACTTTTTATCGCCATGATGGCAGCGAGGCATTCCAGTTGGCTATAATATAATTATTCTCAGGGCTGATTAGCGAGGGCATTTTTGGAATTTTTTTTTTTTTTTTTTTTTTTTTTTATTTTTTTTTTATTGGTAACTATGCGATCTGTTTTGGGGCTCAAGGCTCACCCTGCTCTTCCGCGGTTATGCTTTTAACGTCCTTACTTTACGCCTTGCGGCCAACTCGAGGACGTACGGCTATAGGACCGATTTTAAGACCATCTGCACATTGCAAGCTCCATGCCAGCCTATACCAGCATGGAAGATGGGTCGGCCCATGAGTTTTGCACACCGACAGGGGGTCATAGATGTGTTACATTTCACCACAGATCGAAATCTGTTGATGAAATTTCACTTTGCATCCTGCCCCTATCGGGATTCGAACCTGGTACCTCCCGATCCAAACGCCAAAGCTTTAACCACTGTGCCATTTGGTCGGTTTGAAATTTGAAATTATCTATTGCTATTTTTGAAATTATCTATTGGTTTTTAAGCTTCTTCATGCAATTTAAATTTTTTCCTAGTTTCAAAACGTCAGTGATGGGGGAGGCAAGGGAAGAACAATCTAGGATGGAGCGACGATACCATTCCGTGATACCAAGAAAACGACGAACATTTCGAGGTACCAAGAACTCTGGATTTTATCTATCTTAATGAGAAGCGGCTTTTTTAACGTTATTGGTTTAATCATTCCGTTAAAAGTCTTGCGACATCTTCTAATAACGAGAGATGTTCTTTGACTTATCACAGAAGATCGTTTAGATAGACAAATATCTTGGACTGTAAATACGAAAAAACACTTTATCCATCAACAACACAAGGTTTATATACACCCCGGGATTACAAACGCCGTCTTCTCTCTCGAGTCCGGATCCAAGGGAATCTGCTAAGAAGGCATCCTTAAGATTCAGACCAGAGATAAATCTCGTTCGGTTGAGTCTATAAAAAGTCCGTCAATCAGCCGAAGCGGACGCGCGCCTTTATTTGGTACTTCGTTAAGCTTCCTTTGGTTTAGAAATGTCGAACACCTCTGCTATCCTTTCTTACTAACGCCTTAACCACTATTACTTTCTTCAATAATGTCCATTTGAATCATTCTATCATAATCATTCAATCTGCACCCTAGTATGCTGTAGCAGATGGATTCTACCGAGTCCATTTTTCTCAAAACTTGGAAGGCGTTCGACTACACTCCGATGCTTATCGTCCGTTCGCTGATCGCCAGTGAGTTCGTGATATTTAGGCTATTATGAATTTGAGTACTTGGACCAATCGAAACCTCCAAGACCACATGGGGTTGGAGACAAAAGACCTCCGAAAAAACGCTTAAGTACAGAACAACGACAAATACTTCGTAGGACAGGTATTCGTTATCAGTGCCAAGTGATGTGGTGCCAAGCGAAATTCTCAATGAGGTGCCCGAAAGTTGCATCAAGAGGAGCAGTCTTTGCAGCCACTTCATTGAATTAACACTGACAACAAAAATGCGCAGCAAAGGTCAGGAGCAACACAACGAATGGCCTCTTTAAATTGGCATAGGGGATCATTCAACACTCGATGGCGTTTCAGTTCAAATCCCACAGAACATGATAGCGACGGACAATCTCATCGAATCAGTTTTCGACAGAGAGATAAATCTATAGATTCTCGGCGAGCTATCCAAGCGAGTTATTGTTGCTATAATCAATCAACAGACGTTTGATATGAATCGTAATGATGCTGCGCAATCTGGATCCGAAGAAGGGGATGGTGATAAATCTTTACCAAAATGTCATCACTGCTGAAGTCATTCCGCGAATACATTTTCAACTGATGGATTTACTTTTGCCGTTTGTTTTGAAGCGAACACAACAAAGCACAAGGCCAGACGTTCGACAGCGTTGGTATCGATCTCGAGACGGATTCTTACACAGTCGGCTCTATATGTCGCATCTGACCAAGTTCATAAAGAAGTCTTTTGAAAAATGCCGGAATAAAGCAATTTAAGTAAATGGCGAAAAATGTTCCGACCGAAGGCATGATACGTGAAGTTGGGTACAATTAATTTTTTGTAGGTAAACAAACTATACGATCGAGTTTGAAATCGACATCGAATCTAAAAAATTTAGCGAAGCATCTCCGAGGTTGGGCCCTAGGTATATAACTCTTCAGGTATTTATTATCAAATGTTCGTAAACGAGTATACTAAAATACTTTTGGCCATCATGCTTCAACAAAACAAAAATGGCAATGCACATTTATTCGAATGTGGTTTCAATTAAAAATGCAAGTTAAGCGTTGTCTGGAAAATTTAAATTCTTTGTCGTCAAAATTTAAATAAAACTGCGATTAACGAAACTTTAAAAGTTTTAAATATTTATTTGAATTAAAAATATCTGCCTATATTTTCATTCCTTGTCCGATATCGATTAAGTTATCATTTATACTTATGCAGGCTGAAAGCATCGGCAACATATTTTCATTTGTGACAGAAATACCTAGGAAATTATTGTACAGCAAAATAATAGTGTTCTTTGACCTTTGACATAATTTTGCACAAACAAACAATAATAAATGAAATGCTTGCCAAAACATTTTTTTTGAAATACTGCACAAAATTATACTGCATTTCGTGACATAAGATAGTTTAACCGCAACATAAGCAGAAAAATAAATCGCAAACTAATTTATAAAATAATTTTGTTATCTTGACATTAGACGTAAACTAGTGTATCCAAGTTCAAAACTATATAAAACCGAACGAAATGTAATGTTTACGTATACGAGTACGTTAAGAGCGCACAGATTAACCTTGGTGTACAATTAATAGTTTTATGTAAACGTATAGCAGAAACATGTTTACCACATCATATACTAGTTTTCGTAATCAATATTAATTTGAAAAACAAGAAGAAAATCAAAACACCGCATTGGAAAATGTAAAACATGTAATACGAAATTTGCAACACACATACATACAGACACACAACAAAAAGGAAATTAGTTTTATTGCTGCGCAGAATTTTATTACACGAACGCATATAGATTTTCCATTTTAATGATGTGATGATATGTCTTAAGAACGGTTTTCGAAATTCGGCGACATCTTGACCTTGATGATTCATATATCCATTATTATAAATCGCCTAAGCGATAGAATCGAAAATAAAAATCACAGAACATATCATATTGGTGAAAAACGAATGAAAATGATGACAAAGTGTTTTGATGAATTTCCAAATATAAAATGGCGTGATTAATGAATTAAGTTTTGTGTATATACGAGAAAAGCTTTTTTTGTGTTTATGTTTGATATGGTCACGGTTTATTTTGGTTTCTCGCTTATCCTCGCTATTTTCCTTTTGCCATGGCTAAAACGTTTTTAATACGTCGCCACCAGGTAACGTCGTATATAAAGACAAATTACACAGAGGGAATGTTACACGTACCTACAGTGTATTATGACGAGATACAATAATGTTGTTATCAAAAGGGAGAAATATCGATTTTTTTTCTGTCCAAGCTCCATGAAAGCTTTCATATTTTGAAAATGATAAAATGTTTAATAACGGTTAAAGCGGTGTGCATATACATCCTAAATAATTTAATTATAAAATTTATTTAAAAATTTACCATATCAAAGACTGTGTCACTATTTGTTACTAGTTCGTCATCAAAATCTTCGTCTTCGAAATTTATTACATTTTGACATTCATCCATATTGTGAATCGCACGGACAAGAAAAAATTCTTTTTTTATTTAATGTTAAGTTTCTGGATTATTCCTTTATCGAAAATATCCAAAAATCTTTTTTTAACACTTTGAAAATTTATCTAAAATCCATTTTATGTAATACACATTCGTATAAAGCAAAGCAAAGCACTTCACACACACTTAATGTCCACTAAATAAAAATGGTTGATTATAATTCCAATGAAAAATTACTTTTATTAATTTATTTTTATCGTAATTAATTATTATTAGGCTTTTCATAGTTTTCCAAAATAAAATTGTAGGCACACTAAAATTTATTTCACTTTAACTTTAATTGCGACACAATATTATAGATTTTTTTTTATATATTCCAAGGGAGAGCTTTTTTAATTTTCAATTTGCTTGCAAGGCCAATGAAAATGTACAAAAACCGTTTTCCACATATTCCTATAATACACAACTCGTCTGCTAAATACAGTGAAACACGAAATAGCCGACTACATATACACAGGGAAAACCTGATTTGGAATTTTCCCCAATTATTCGGAGTTCATCAGATATGAATTTTCAATTACGCGCCGTACACCATGTAGGAAGTAATGATTTTGCGATAAAATTTCGTAAATGTATGAAATGCAACTCTGGTGTTTTGGGTGTGTTAATGCGGCGGCGCCAATATGTCCGTTTTATTATTATTGTTGAATGAATGGTGTTGTTGGGAACGAGTCAGCCTATTTTCTTGTTTTTCTTTAAATTTTTTCTTCTTCGGTGTTTACGTTTGTTAGCATTTTTTGTGTTGTTTTGAGTAAAAAGGATCAATAATATTGTCTGTCAGGCAAATTAGGGTGCCACCTATAATATTTTATAATGAAAAATATAAAACTTTAGTACTAGCAAAATTGTATTAGCTCGTACCTTATATTTTCTGCAGATGGCAGCTTTTTCAATATTAAAGCTTACGGTTGATGTAAATTTTATTCGTCGTTAAGTTTTAATAAAATATTTAGAAGTTTATATAAACTTGATTGGAGCAAACGATATAATGTTTGGTTTATATAAAATTATGTACGTAAGATGAAAGCTTGAAGGCAAATGTTAAGGGTCAAATTCAAACTATTTGAGGCCTTCATCCGAACACCAAACAATTGTTGATGATTTTTCCCAATAAAAGCAGGTCTAAGTTCATGAATTATTTGTGGATCATTGCAATAGCCTTTATTTATCAATCCCTAAAGAAAATAATCTAACGTTTTCAAACCGTATGTGCAGCAATTGTTAAGATTTTTGCTGTTTGATAACTGTCAAACTAGTCAGGAGCGGCTAAAAACCGATAGATTTGCAGCATTTCGAGATGTATGGAGTATGTACTTACCAAACATTCGATAACCATATAAACCATCATCAAATTTAACCATTGATGAACACTTGGTTCTTACTCGAGGCAGATTATCTTTTCGACAGTACATTCCATTGAAACCGGGGAAGCATGATGAATGTGACGATAGGCCAAATTCCATCCCCGAAAAATGCGATGGCAATACTAATTGTTGCTATCGTGACACTTTTTACTCTCAGCCCAAAAAATCTCCACATTTTTACTCTCAGCCCCGAACATTTTTACTTTCACGATAGTTAAAAACTGTCATAACAATCGAAATTTTCGGGGTTGAGAATGAAAATGTAGGGATCTTATTGTGCGGTGCACATCGTTTGATGGATGAATGTTTAAACAACATGTATGATGTTTGTTTTAATTTCTCTATGCCTAGGAGCTGAGATATAGTCCATAGAAGTAAGGAACTATTCGTTGGCCCAACTAGCAGCGCATATCGTTTGATAGATGAATGTTTAAGGAGTACGCGTGTTTTTTTTAGAATTTTTCTATGTCTAGGAGTTGAGATATACTCCATAAAAGTCAGGAACTATTCGTTGGGCCAACTAGCGGTGCATATCGTTTGACAGGTGAATGTTTAAGGAGTAGCGTGATTTTTTTAGAACTTTTCTATGTCTAGGAGTTGAGATATATTCCATAGAATTCAAGAACTATTCGTTGGCTCAACTAGAAGTGCATATCGTTTGATTGGAGAATGATTAAGCAGCACGTACGATTTTTTTTAGAACTTTTCTATATCTAGGAGTTGAGATATACTCCATAGGAGTCAGGAACTATTCGTTGGCCTAACTAGCGGCGCACATCGTTTGATAGGTGAATGTTTAAGGAGTACGCGAGATGTTTTTTAGAATTTTTCTATGTCTAGGAGTTGATATATAGTCCATCGAAGTCAGGAACTACTCGTTGGCCCGACTAGCGGTGCATATCGTTTGATAGGTGAATGTTTAAGGAGTACGAGTGATTTTTTAGAACTTTTCTATGTCTAGGAGTTGAGATATATTTCATAGAAGTCAGGAACTATTCGTTGGTCCAACTAGCAGTGCATATCGTTATATAGGTGAATGTTTAAAGAGTACGCGTGATTTTTTCTAGAACTATTCTATGTCTAGGAGTTGAGATATATTCCATAGAATTCAAGAACTACTCGTTGGCGCAACTAGAGGTGCATATCGTTTGATTGGTGAATGATTAAAGCAGCACGTACGAGTTTTTTTAGAACTTTTCTATGTCTGGGAGTCGAGATATAGTCCATAGAAGTCAGGCCCAACTAGCGGTGCACATCGTTTGATAGGTGATTGTTTCAGGAGCATGTGCGATTTTTTGGCTATATTTCAATTCCTAGACATAGAAAAATTCTAAAAAAATAGCACGTGCTCCTTAAACATGCAGCTTTCAACGGATATGTACCGCTAGTTGGAGCAACGAATAGTTTCTGACTTCTGTGGACATCTAAATTCATTTTAAATTCAAATGCAGGAAAATTATGATCAAATAATCTCCGACACTTTTATATTTGTCAGTAACTTTTTTATTTAATGTAATTTATTTAGGAGCACAAAACGTTGTACATGTTTTGAATGACGAGTTTAGTTTTATTTATAGAATTTCGTATGCAAACTTTTATCACATGTTTTCAAAATTTGTATTTATTAAATTTTTGACATATAAATAGCAATAAGGAGAGAACTATAATTATAATGAAATGTTGTAATAGTATAAATAGAATTAAATAGTATTGCCATACGCAACCAATTTTTATTTCCAGGGCTGGAATTTTGGGCTATCTTCACAAAGGTGGAAGTAAGGCATTAAAATATTCTGGATATGCGACGCAAAGAATTCTTACCCATTGAACGCAGCAGTGTATGTTGGTAGACAACCCAGCGAGGTGCGCTCAGTTGATTACGCATTGAATTTAGTCCATCGGATGTCCGCGCCGTACGTCAACAAGGGTAGAACAATTACCATGGACAACTTTTTTACTAGTTGTAATTTAGCGGAGCAACTGTTGCAAAAAAACTACACTAATTGGAACAATTAGACAAAATAAACCTGATCTTTTCAAAGAGTTTACTAGTAAGGCGGAATCAAAAAAACGAGAACTACAATCTTCAAAATTTTGTTTTGATAACAACCTAACACTTGTGAGTTTTGGTCCTAAACTAAATAAAAACGTTTTGCTATTGTCAACTTTACAAAACAGTAACGAAGTAGGCCGAGAGTCTAATAAACCAAATATAATTTTGGATTATAACGCATCGAAGGGAGGGGTAGAGACAAAGAAAAACCCACCGATGGCCGATAGTGCTATTTTTTAATCGTATAGACCTCGCTGGTGTTGCAGCCTAAACAATAAGAAACTAAACAATTTTTATTTACATTTCCTTTAAAATTACATTAAGACATTTATGGGGTCAGATTGACCCCTATACACAGCCAACGTAATATACGCTATACACAGAGTGAAGGTTAACAACCCTTATACTTTCTCTCAGTTAATTAGAACTTTGTTGTACTGTGTCATACGATCGTTGGGTGTCTGCAATTCGTTCTGCCCTTAAAAATAAAAATAAGCCTGCTGCTCTTTACTCTTGCCGTTCAATCAATCAATGAAATTTAATTTAAAATATTTCCATTCAAAGTCATTTTTTTATAAATGCTATAATTTTAAAAGGATATGTAAAACAACGCAAAAGCTCTTATGGAAGCGGCATTCTGATTGAACCGATTTGAAACCAAAATCACTGAGACCTCAAAATTTATCAAAACAGTTTAAGGTTAAAGTTTCACCCCAATCAGATGCTCCGCATCTGGATTGTAAAGATCGCAAAATCGTTTAGATTGCACCCATTGCACAGACCCAAAGGCACCAACACACAGACGAACACACAAGTTTTTATACATCAGCGGCGGTATAGCGAGTGGTAAATATGAAAACACTTTCGAGATCGAAAAAGAAATAAAAAAATGTTTTAGATGACTAATTGTAATCCCATTCCTTGTAAATTATCCTATCTTTTAGCAGGTAGAAAACAATTAATTTGTACAATTTCTTTTTAAGCCTTCTTATGACGCACAAGTTAATAAATTAAATAAATTCTTGTTTATGTATCATATGTTCTATATCTCAACTACTCATATTATGTATAAGTACATAAATTAAAATAAATAATATAAATTAGCTAGCAACAAAAATTAATAAAAAAAATCTAAGAATAAATTAATTTTGAGGTGAATTACTAATCCGATTACAATAGAAAATTGATCCCAAATTCGAAAGTACACACACACACACATACTCAAATAACTTTTTATTATTATTTCTATTTCTCGGTTTTTTAAGCAGATTAAAATCAAAATTAATTATTATATCGTATTTGATAAAATTCGTATAGATTTAATTCGAAATCTAATTAAAAAAATTAAAAAGTAAAATCTTAAAGGGTTGATAAGATCAATTAACAATAATTTACAATCATTTCTTATATCTTCCGTTCATATAACATATTATAAAGACGTTCAATTTCAATCCACCCACCCTCCCTCCGCCACCAAGACGATATATATTACTACATATTATTATATTTATGTACGGTGTAATTATTTTGTAATAATAATCATAAATTTTTTAATTGGATTTTTATATTCGAACAGAAAAAAATCATTTTGCTCGATTAAATTACACAGTAAACAGCAATAAAACGAATAAATTGTTGTTTGTATTGTTAACGAACAAAACAGTATAAATATTAAAATGTCGGAAATTAAAATTATTCTGTGAAATAATAATAGGGAAAAAGCAATAAATTTTTTCTTAAATGAAGAAAGTGTAAAGTTAATTTCTTATTTTTAGTATTCTAATGTGAAATTGTAGTTTGAAATGGATGTGCATCATTAGCAAGTACTTTATGCAATTACATGATTTTATAGGACGGGGATGTACTTCTTTTTCTATATAATCACTATCTTCTTCTATATAACTCGCAATGGTTAACCTCCTATAAAATAAAAGGACAACTCCACATTTAGCTCCATATTAAATATTCCAATACAGAACTTTTTTCCTGGCACCATATCTCATTATGATTGTGAAATACATACCAAAAATAATACCAAAAATGTACACTGTTAAATTTAAAAATATTCCAATTGGATATGTTTTGTAGTGAAATTGAAACATTTTTAGATAATCTGTAACGTTTATACTAGAGAAGTCCCAGAATCCCTAATAGTGTCGCTGTAAAGGTCAATTAATTTTCTAACGATCTTAGATAAACATGAGAAAGTTGTGATACAACTTACTAAAGTTTTTTTAGTTCTAAAGAAGGTTATTTTAGACAATGTTTCTACTTTTATATCTCCGAATCTAGAGATGTTCACGAGGTCTCACCTATATGGCTGAATAGCTAAGTCAAACCCTCACGTGTGTGGTGAATAAGATCTAGATATGATGATTTATGAACTTGTCCAGCGTATTTTAAACAACAGTGGTTTTTGATTTCAATCCATTTTCAAATTTTTCTGTTACCGCTCCTTGAGATGTTCGTAAATTTTTAAATGTATTTTAGGATAGCATGGACAAAGTTTTAACAATGAAATGAGGATGGTTAATTTATTAAAATATGTACTGTGCCATATACGACTTAGAAGTTTCGTGAGTTTGAACAAATTTTCATATTTTATTTCACCGATCCTAGAGATGTTCACGGGGTCTCAGCTACATGGTCAGATAGATCAGTCAAAACCCTATGTGCGTAATGAACGGAATCTAATTATGATGATTTTTAACTAGTCCAGAGACATATTTACGTGTATGGTTATATCGCCTATCTCAGAAATGTTCACGGGATCTCTTTCATATATTCGAATAGATCAGAAGAGTTTCTATCAATATTGTGGAAATGGGACACGAATGGTGGTTTTCATCATGTTTTCCAAAAATTACAACTTCTTCATTTACAATTTTACTCTCAATTAACCATGTTCATTTCAATGTTAGATTTTTGTCTATGCTATCCTAAAATATATTTAAAAAATTATGAACTTCTCAAGGAGCGGCAACAGAAAAATTTGAAAATAGATTGAAATCAAAAAACACTATTGTTTAAAATACGCTGGGCAAGTTACAAATCATCATATCTTTAAATTGTATTCACCACAGACGTGACGGTTTGACTTAGCTATTCAGCCATATAGGTGAGACCCCGTGAACATCTCTAGATTCGGAGTTATAAAAGTAGAAACAGTGTCTAAAATAACCTTCCTTAGAATTAAAAATACTTTAGTAACTTGTATTACAATTTTCTCGTTTTTCTCTAAAAGTGTTAGAAAATTAATTGATGTTTACAGCGACACTATTAGGGATCATCTATCTATCTATCAGGGACTTCTCTAGTATAAATGGTACAGATTACGAGTATCTACAAATGTTTCAATTTCACTACAAAACACATCCAATTGGAATATTTTTGAATTTAACAGTGTACATTTTTGGTATTATTTTTGGTACGTATTTCACAATCATATCTCAATAAAGTATTAGTCCTTCGAATCCTAAAACGCTTCCAGATATTCTGGTACTGGTATTTCATTAACTAAGCCTGGACGATCGCGAAATGAGCATTCTAGTACATAATTATGTTTCTCGAACTCGTATTCCTAAGCCCGTACCGGTTTTTCTGTTAAATAATTTAAAACCAAAGATGAAGCTATTTAAAAATTTTAAATATGAATTTTCCTCAGAATTTGAGTAAATGACAGGCCACCGATATTCACTCGACACATACCGGCAAATATATGTACACTAGGGTGAACCCTATTTTCGAAAGTTCCAATATTTAACGGGACACCCCTAGAAATGGGAGGTTATGCTAAAAACTTAAACAGAAAAAAATGTTGGGTCGGTCGAAGGTGGTTTACAGGTTGCGAATTGAACGTCAAGTTCGATAAAAACGGTATTTTTCTCAATTTTTCACATTCAAACGAACAGAAAAATTATTCCAATTTTTTTCTCAGCCTAAATGAAAATTGTGGTGAATAGAGGCGATTATTGCCAGAAATAATCAATCTAAGATCGTCTTCTATCCATTAAGGATTTTTTGGTATGTGTTGAAAACTTCTGTGTGTAGTCCTTTACGATTTCCAATAAATATTGCATGTCGTCTTCATTACTTGTTAATTTCTTCATAAAATCTTGTATTAACTTAACACCACTTGTGGTGTTAACCCTGATAATCTGCATTCCGTTCTTGAGAAATCTGTGGAAATCTTGAACAGTTTATTAAATCGAAAGTGTTTGGTGTAACAAAATCTGCTAGTTATTTCGTAATGAATGTTTTGACATCATCAATTTTCAACTCGACGAGTAAGACTCGGTCTCTACGTGCCTTATCATATCCAACTGTTCCACCATTCTTTTTTTTCTCTGCACTATAGAGACGTTTTCGGTCGGACAAATACCATAATTTACTACATATTTTATTTAGTACAGCCATCATCATCATGTGTATTGTAGAAATAAATATCTCGTAAATAGTTCAAACCCAGCTTTGGTGCTTTAGCAGCTTTAGTGCAATGGAACCAAATTTCTTCTTCTGTTCTTGTGCTATTATCTTAACTTCTTCACGAAAGATAAATAATTTCAATACATAAATGGCTTTGGACATCCAGCGAGCATGTTGCATATGCCCTGGCAGGCGGAAACGGAAATTGACATTTTCATTTGGTATCAAAAAATTAGAGTGATTTCTAATAATTTTTTGTAATCATCCCGAGCATGTTCCATTGCCAATTCGTTCTTACAAAAATCCGCAAATTCCGCTTTCACATCATTTGATTATGTATGAACGTTGTGATCATCTATGCCTGCTTTGAAATTATTCTTATTCAAGGAATTCTATTCATTCTTGAATCTCACAAATAACAGAACATTTACTCCTGATGTATTGTTCATTTTTGATTCAATTGCAGCGCGCAATATAATTTCACATGTGTGATGTCGACAAGGAAGATATAATAAACTTCGTTCCAGTATTTGAATATGTTGTATCAAAGCAAGCCGCCACGACATCATCAGCTACTCTCCAATCGATTAAGCTTTTGAAAACAGCCTCCGCCATTTCCAAACCAGTTGCTCTTGAATTTTTGGAAACGCCCAATAATTGTTCTCCATCTATATGGGACATAATAACCGGCAAACGATCCACGGTCTCCGTTTCAGATAACTCCGGAAGTAATTTTCCACCCCAATGTACTACTCTAGGGGCTCATTTTGCGCCACAAAATATTAATTTGCCCATGCTAAATCAATATTTTCTCGTTATCAGATATCCTTTCGCTGTCACTCTTCGATGACGATAATAACGCTTGCGAGTCTATTGGAGTTGATCTAAGTTTTTTTTCTAGATATCTTCGTTTACGATTTTTTTCACCCTGTGACAAGAGGAATCGCTTGTCGTCTTGACTGGTCATCATGGACAAGGCATTGGTATGTATAAAATCGAAAATATTATCCAGATTACTGTAAAAGGCAATTTCTTTCACGGTAAACTTTTAAAGGTTTATTTTTATTCTTTAGAAGATTTTTCCGCAATTGTTCCAATTTTTCAATGGACTGTTGTTCCTTTTTCACTGGAATTCGTGGTTTTGACCAAAAACTAGACACTTCCTGGATTGTCAGAACTGCGTTTTCAAGAATAGTTAATTTTACAGTACGGTGATTGTAAGAAAAAAGACACAACACGTGCTTTTTGAGGGTAACTTAGCACCAATAATTTGACAGTACTCATGGCCATTATGATAAATTTCTGTAGTGGACCGTAAATTAGCTGCCATTTTATAAATGTTAGTAGCACTTTCTTAAAAATATTAATATAACTGTTAACCGGACTAGATTTAATTATTACAAATTTGTGACCTTTTCTCGAGAGAACTGGATTTAAACTGAAGGTTAAACTGTAGGTTTGAACTGCTAAAATTAATGCGGTAGGCGAATTTAAATTCCATAACTAATAAGACGAATGAGTCATAAGGACGAATAACATAGTTGTGTTTTATGATATTGACTTCATAAAACACAACTATGTTAAATACTTATGACTCATACGGTTTGTTATGACATCATAAAACATTCCATTGTTTTTCGTTATACCTCATTTTTTTGTAAATTGAATATGAATTCCAGGATTTAAAAAAAAACCTTTATTAGTTTTGAAAATTCGCAATAAACTTTCCGATTTTCGATATCTTTGATGTTCTGGAAATGTCTCCAATATCTTCTATTCACCACAATTTTTATTTGGGCTGAGAAAACATTTTAAATAACTTTTCTGTTGGATTGAAAGCGAAAAATTGAAAAAATACCGTTTATCAAACTTCGCGCTCAAATCGCGACCTCTAAACCATCTTCGGTTGACCCAATATTTTTTCTATTTAAGTTTTTGGCATAACCTCGCATTTCTAGGGTGTCTGCCGTTAGATAGCTCTACATTTTTTCCGCACCATACAAACAAGGACCACCTTAATGTATATACACACATACTGATATGAGTCCAGAAAAGTACAATTTTGTTACGATGCAATGTATAGAATACCCAGTGCCGGGAGGCTTTCTAATGAAAATTTTTGAAAGTGACATTTTGGGAGGAAACTTTTCGCCGGCTCTGCTTAACAGAGCTGGCGAAAAGTTTCCTCCCAAAATGTCACTTTCAAAAATTTTCATTAGAAAGCCTCTCAAAAATTTAAAGATCTCTGAAGAAGGCCTTGGTCGTTAGCATTGAATGATTTGTAATGCCTTCTTTGGGAGGTAACAGGGCAATATGAATGAACAGTTATCTGAGCAGTGCTGAGCAACAGAGCAACTTGTCGAGTATGTTATACCTAGATAGAGATGAGGTCCACAGTGAAATCAAGCAGATTGGTAACATCATCTTAACACTTTATAATTCCTATATGGTCGTATGAAAGTTCCTAAAAGAATTACCAAAACACGATCCGGTTGTTCAGGAAAGTTCACAAATTCACTAAAAGGAAGTTGTTCACACCAAGAACAGGAATACGATGGTGTATCTCAAAATATTCCTTAAACTTATTTTTAAAATCCGCGAACATCGAATGGAGATCGCAATGATACCGATCGGTATGACCCACAACCATTTTCCTAGTTGTTTTGACGACACAGGGAGATAAATACAAATTTCGTAACAAACTAAGCTTAAGATCTTAATTTAATTAAAATTTAATAGAAGTTCTCTCTTGAATCTCGGGTCGAAATTGTAGACCTGTAGATGAGGAGGTAATAAATACATTACGAGCACATTAGTTAAAAAAACAAAATGTGTCCTGGAAATGAAAATGAAAGAAATGGTAGCCGTGGCGCAGGTATTCTCAAATGGTCGAAAACCCCGAAGCAACCAGATAAAGATGTAAAATATGATTTACTTATATGACTCAATCTTAACCAATCCTTAACCATTCAAAAGAAAAATTTAAGAATGTATAAACTCCATTCGTGATAGATGGCCACACGAAATGCGAAGAGCTATTCGCCGATCTCAAAGGTCATCTAAGTCACAATTAAATTGCAGGAAACAAAAGAAATATAAAACTAGCTGGAAAACTCAGATACCTGGGACCAAAACAAGTGTCAAAACATGCCTAAGCTCAAATGGCAACCGTCAAGCACTCTCACTATAAAACCAGTACCTGGCAACCTACCTTCACACGAGTTGTAATGTGATGTGTTCTGATATTAGCGCAATTACTTGTACCCGTGGCGAGGTTATGAATATCCACGTGAAATGCCTTTTAAGGCCGAGATCTAAATCTATTCGCCGGCACCAAAAGTTCTGACTGTTGATCCGTTGGCTGTAAAGAATTCTAGGTTTAAGTTGATATTCTTTTTCTCTTTGTCATTAGCAGGGATTACGGCGGTATCAGTACCCAAGTCAATTAAAGAATTGGTTTTTGATGTAGGATCAAAAATTTGGAGGCTGAACAGAAGTTTTGTTAGAAATATCATACCAGTTATTCTGAATCTTTTGAAGTAGCGGAGTGTTTGCTGAATGATCTACTTTGCAAGCGAGGTTGGCGATTAGAAACATGTTGTGACCTACTACTCGTTTGTCTCAGGCTGGTTGGTTGGACAATATTTGCATTGTATGTGAGTATGCGACATTATTTTCAATAATCTATCTGCTAACCCAACGAGTTTGATTTTATTTAATAAATGATATTTTCATGCGACGGAGTAGCTGCGATGTTAGCGAGTGGATTACGAATTGATTTTGTCGAAAATGAATTGTGAATCGAACGAAATAAAATTTAAGGCAAGTGGTGCAATAATTTCATGTGAGCTAAAGCTATTCTACATGATGACTTTTATAACAAATTATTTGCCATTTGAATGATGTTTGTGGTGGAGCCCTGAATCACATTATCAATCATCATACGTATGTAGACTGGTAAATTTTTAGATGTGGCCGTCTTATGATGGCAGTTATACTCCAGTTGTGATATTAATTTTACAGCTAGATATTAATTTTACAACGTGGTACTGGGGAGGTTATCAGGACGTTGGAAGTTCGGTTTCGACCTATTGAAACATTGAATTTTCGAAATCAAAAATTTCGGTTGCAGTGACTAAACCACAAAAATAATGCAAATACTTTGAACTTACATGTAACCTATAATCACAATGCATTAGCGAATTATTATGCTTCGCATGTAAGTTTGAGTTATTCTGTTCTTATGTTGAGTTTTAGGATGTATTTTTATGGGCCATTAAATTGAAATGTCCTTCGTCGAATTTTTGATCGCAGGTTGGTAGATATATTAACTATATTATTGACTTCAGAAACATTTTGATGTTGTTTGATTTAAACAAATTATTAAGCGATTGCTATTCGTTATTTTTGCTTTCAAAATATGGTACGGAACATTACAGAATGTTGTAAAACATTAAATTATAAGTAATCTCAAACTGGATTTTTACGTTTTACTAGTATTCGAAAAATAGGCAGAAATGCATTATCATCTAAATACCAATTGGATTAAAGTAAGCATTTTTTTTATTTATGGTTCATTATAGGTTTTTTTTATGGCACCGATTATGAACAGCCTGCAACAGATCTGCGTGCTGCCCTGTTTTTAATTTTTTGTTGATGCCCAGCCCACCTCATGGAGAATATATGCCACCTTTCTGGAATCGTGTATTTTTTCGAATTAATGATTAATTGTTTCGTTAAATCGTATCCAATACGACAGAGAGTAAAGAATACTGTTTCGACGAAGCTGTTCTTATCTCTTTTTATTTGTTTGTAATCTTCCCGTGTGGTCACCAAAATTTTTAACTCAAGCAACGGTTGCCCGACATTGGTGTAAAATTTGTTTGTAACATTGCCTTTCTGCCACTCGGACCACCCTCAAACAATCATTAATTTTGACTTTCACATATCTATTCAAAAATAACATCTCTCACAAATTAATCAATCGTTTGAATTCTACCAATCAGTAACGTTATCTTATTTGACCCTGTATACATATTTAAAGAATTCGAACCAAAAATTACTTTAATTATTCATTAGTATTAAAGTGAATCGGATTTCAGGTTTCCAATTCATATTGAACTAAAAACCCAGCATGTGTTTCCAAATCAAAAATTTTTTTAAGAATGCATGGTACCCAATTTATGATTGTCCTACATTTTTATTTAAAAATACGAATATAATAATTTTTTGGAATAAGAATTGAATTTCTTTTCTTTAATATAAAAAAAATATGCTTTCTTATTCCGCATCTTCACCAAAAAGATTTTCATCTCGAAAAAAAAAAATTATTCTGTTACACCAAGCTTAGCACACAAGTGAAAGACTATAACAAAATAATTGGTCCGGTGCAAAAAAAAATGTAAAGAAAACAATTATTTTGCTTTTGTTGATCAATAAAAACTGTTAAAGTTGAAAATCATTGGGATTTCTTGAATACCATACTTGTACATATCGATTTCAAGTTGTAGGTCATTCGGTTTAAATTTTTTTTTTGCTTCGTTTTTGCTCTTTCTTCTGCACGTTCTTAACACCGGATTAGTGAAATGTTGAACTTTTGTGCGGATTTGAAAATACATTGTACTCGTAGTCAGAAAAAAAAATTGGATGTGCAAAGTTGGATTTCTTTTGGGTAAGTGCAAATCGGTAGTTAGATATTAATTTAGGCGACAAGATATTTTAGGACACAGTGTACATCTGTTAATGAATAATTAATGTTCACTGACGATACAAAAAATATATGGGTTACAAGAAAATCGTGTTTCTTTTGTGAACACATTCATTGAGTTAATTAATTACATGACGGTTTTTGGTGTAGGTCAGGTTTTTTTTATTATTTTGTCTGTTAGATTTTCAGGTCTCAAGACAAAAAGTTGTATCTTTATTCTATTGAATCATGTAAGTGTATTTCAAGAGGAAGGGTGGGGGAGGGTCTGAGGAATGCTTATGATTTCTGAGTACAGTTTGGTTTTAAAATATTTTTCAAAATGCATCGGTGGTAATGGTCCCACGTGTATGGCCATTTTCGTATTGGCCTTTTGTCATTCGAATTATTGGTAGTCCTATGGCTAGATGTAAAAACTATTGGTGGCCAAGAATTGATGAATCTAGGGGTTAATTATGTCATATTCATATTCGGAAGCGTTTTATTTCGAACCTATATCGACTAATTCGGTAACGGAAACCATCATTATGATTTTTATAAAAATTTCAATAAAACTGTATTATCACAAGTATTCGCAACGATATTCGAAGCCTTAAAAGGTGTCGTAAAATTTCGATAATATCGAAAACAAACGTTGTCGAAAAATTTCATAATAGCGCATTTTCGATAGTATCGAATAAAAAACGCTATCGGAAATTCCATATTAGGGGCTCTTATTTCGGCGTTTATACGGCGCCTCTAGGTACGAATAGTAGAATTTCTACGAATTTTTACGATCTACTAAGTATGTAGTTGTAAAAAGATCGTTGTTGCAAATTGACGTTGAGCGACAGCTACATTAGCCCCTTCCTAGTGACTCGAAGATCACGAATTGGTCGTGAAGCGATTGGGCATTTTGATATCTAGACCGGGACTTGTTGATTTGGTAGGTTAATTGGGATATGTGGTCGATTTTCCACATCTACCACGAACTTAGCCTTTTATGAGGCGACATGATTTTTTGGTTGGTGTTTGGTGGCTATATCTATTTGCACGATCGTTGATGGTGTTTAACTTGCTTCCTCAATGTAGCACGGTTTCAATCTGCCCAAGGAAATTTTACATTGTTTGTACCGAATTTCCAACGTACACAATTTTTCAGCTCGTCAGTAATCAAATAAGGATCTGTCCGTATAAATACATGTGAACAGGTATTTATCTCTTTAGCTATGAATATTTGATCCTGGTTGATTGATAAATTCTGACTGATTTATTTCATTATTGCCTTAATCCGGACCTGCTCTCCAAAACAGCATCTTCTGAATTGGTTTAAAAATCTTCATGATACGTAGTGCCATGACCTAACAGATCTAGTAGGAGAATACGTGTCCATTGTTTGGTTTGATAGAACATTATGCCAGCTTTGAGTGTACGGTGTCGTTGTTCTCTTACGTTCGAATCTCAAAATTTTATTCGTTGAATAACTCGGACTCGAACTGCATTCCTTGATCCAACACAATAACTGCCAGTATACCAAAACGTGACATCGATGTATTGAATACTGTAGCAGCTTTAGTTTCTCATTTGATGTCAGGAACAGGTGCAGCTTCTTCCCATTTCTTCTCACAGTAATACCGTCCCTCGGACTTTGGTAATGCGCCAATAATAAGTGATGATAGAATATTCTAATAATTGGGCATAATTTCTTATTCTGCTTGTGGTATGTCGATAGCCTTTTACATATCACCTAACTACATATCACGACGAGTTATTGGCGTCCAAAATCCAATACGAAAGCAGTCTCTTCTCCAGATTAGGAGTAGCTGAAGCGGTCGTCTGTCAGGTAGCAAGTAGCCAGCTATATAAACGTGTTCAAGGTATGACATACGTGAAAGGTAGGTTGAGCGGTGGACCAACTACTTACTCTCACAAAAACCATAAAATTATGAAAGCCATTCAAAGGCCTCGGATTAATTCATCGGATACATCATAACATCGACCTCGGATGTACACGGACAACGCTACTCAAATGAGAACATGAAACGTGATCAGCCTTCTAAGACCTGCAGATCTTCAGAAGTTCTCGAACCAGGTGGGAATATACACACTCAGCGTGCTTGTACTACAAGGGCTTAGGTGGTCTGGGAGTGGAATTCATACTGCCACCAATAGTTACGCTCTTTTGTACAGCGACATATTATCGATTTCCGCTCTGTCAACATACGGATACGCTCGGATAGATTATGCACTAAAACATATCACGAATATCACGATTGCAATGCACATGCGCTAACTGACGTCGAGCCAGATGATGTGGTTGTTGAGCTGGAAACTGCATCAGTATCATCCCGCACCATGACATCAAAATCATCGTGGGCGGCTTTAATTCAAAAATAGGTTAGAGCGCAGAAACCACATCATATAGTCATCCGCCCTACTTGCATCAGCTCAGCAACACGGTTACTTTGCGATTGAATGACAGAAAAGACATTCTACATTTAATAAACAAGCAAAGAAGACTTTGTGCTGGAATATCGAAGCATTAAAACTGAGGACGCCGTGCCGAGCTACCAGTTAGCTTCACTGACAATTTAAACCGGCACAATGAAAACCACGGAAAGGTATCAAGTGAGTTATAACCAGAGCAACGGAAAATACAGTTAGAAGAAAAACACCAAGATCACATAGTGTCATCAATTCGACGAAAATAAAAGGAAGCTGAGCGAAAAATGGTTAGGACGGAAATGCATCGTAAGCATCAGCTTGCAAGCGGATATCGAGAGATTGTTTTGCAAACGCCAGAAATATTCTTTCGCTGATGTTCTCTCAGTTCTCTCCCTGACAAAAATACCTTCAAAATCTTCAAAATCGGACTGACGATGTGCGACGTGTATTCGAGCTGTTGTCAGTTGGTGAAGCGAGGAGGTATTTACCTCATATCCCTCAGTAGAGGATGTAGTTGCAGCATCTCAAGTGTGAAAATTACTGTGGCAACACCGCCAAGAAAGTGTTGCATTACCATTCACCAACATAGACTTTGATACCATCAAATGATATCAGACAGTTTAGTACCGCTTGGCCATAAGGCGAAAGGACTTGCCTTGAAAATGAACGACAGTAAAACAAAATGTTATGAACACCCCGGAGCATCCCTACGGCAACTCTCATCAATTATAACATCAACGAACGATATTCAGGCAGATATAAAAGCCCGCGTAGCAGCCGAATATCGATTCTTTTATGTACAATCAAAGTTATTGCGATCGAAATATCGTTCTCAGCCGTGTAAATACTAATAAAACCTGTGCTATCTTTCGAATGTGAGAGTTGCACCTTGACGACCACCAATGATTGTAGATTACTATCTAATTGTGAAAAAAGGTCATCCGACCTAGTTAGGGATCCATTTAGGTTATGAATAACGAATACCGAATGGATCAAAAAATAAAGCGTCTCCTTGGAGACTGCGATATGCGTAGGAAGTCCTAGACGAGAGGGAGGGAGAGAGAGAGAGAGAGAGAGAGAGAGAGAGAGAGAGAGAGAGAGAGAGAGAGAGAGAGAGAGAAAGAGAAAGAGAGAAAAAGAGAAAGAGAGAGAGAAAGAGAGATAGAAAGAGAGAGAGAGAAAGAGAGAGAGAAAGAGAGAGAGAAAGAGAGAGAGAAAGAGAGAGAGAAAGAGAGAGAGAGCGATAAAGAGAAAGAGAGAGAGAGGGATAAAGAGAAAGAGAGAGAGAATTTGAAATGAAATTCAAATTTGAATTTAAAGGTAGAGGAGCTGGCACAAATTCCAATGCAACGTTGGACTCCATCAGATTCGTTGATTTTTCGTCTATTGTTGTGCTTTTGCTACATTTTTGTGGATAATGTTAATGAATCGATTAATGACAGTATTGTAAGACGGTTGTCAACTGACTAATGTAATCCAGGTATCGGAATTGGCGTGACAATAGCTTATCCGGGTTCTGTGAAAATGCGTAATGGAATCGTTTGATTGCGGAATAAGCAACAAATAATTCTCTATGATAAGTGATATACCGTTGTTGAGTTTCCGTTTACTTTGATGAAGATAACTATAGCGGTTGCCAGGTATTGCTCATTTTTTGTTAAGCAGTTGTCTTAGTTGTATTTTGGTGAAATCAAATGCAGCAATAACCTCCTTTAGTCAATATATAAGTCGAAATCTTTTTTATTGATCGATTTAAGGTAATTGCTTAGTTTCCATTGGCATTCGGCATAAATTAGCGATAGAAATTCAACATTCCCAAAAATTGAATTTGGTCCGCCGCGAAATGCCATTTTTCAACACAAATTTTAAATGTTGCAAATGTTGTGTAATTGTGTATGAAACAATTATCAATCTTCAAGGTAAGAAAAACAGAAATCCAGTCAAAGACTGAATGAATGAATCTTGGAAGGTATAACCAGTATTTCTCAAACCAAATGTTTTTGAACATCTGCTTCTTTAATAGGAATCCGATGGTAGGCACGAACTAAGTCGATTGTCAAAAGGCTGTACATCCCCGTAACTGATGAATAAAAACCAGAAGGTAAGGAATCGGGTATCTATCTAATTAAGGTCACGGTAATCATCTCATGCCTCCATTCAAAATTCTTCTACGTGATCAGATACAATGAACTGAATCAAGGATGTTGGGATAGACGGCAAATGCCCTATGTAACCATGCTCAAGTCCAATTTTGCTATGGCTTGAATACAATTTTGAATTTTCATCGTCTCATAGGTAGATTTGTACTCCTATATTACAAATTGTTATAGAATGCCACTTTTAATTTAGCTTATTAGTGTTATCTCTGTAGCATCAAAACTGATTCCAAACCATTCCCAACTCTTTTGGGAATTCAAGATGATATTTTTGATATACCGATAGTTGTTGTCGCCACTCAAAGAACTGATTACTTCCGTTATAGTATCCCATTAAAACCATACCCGCGACAAGCACAGCTATGTGTGAAAGTTTTTTATTGGTTGCATGGCGTTTGTTACAGAATTATTGAAAAATGATTTTGCATTGATTTTTATTGTTAAAATATGTCAAAATTTTAATTTGCATTTTGCCTTTTGTAGATCTACCTAGATAAACATTCTGGATTTGTTTGGCTAAAAATAGGATTCTCATGAGACAAGTAACGATTTATACTGATCAAACTGTTCAGTCATACATTGAACATATGTACACTGGCATTTAAAAGTTGTTATCAAAACGAAACAAATGTCGTGGATTACTTCAGATCAGTTGGTGAACATTTGGTATTGCATATTAAATTAAAAACGTAATTGCTTAATTAAAGAGTTCTGGATTATGAAAAATTTTCAAAAATAATCTTGGCACCAAATAAAAAAAAATCCAAGCTAAAGGTCATTCATGAATCATACCAGAAACTTAATTTTTGTGTTCTGGTTTAAATTGGATAAAATTCAATTTAAATTAAATTGCCGCTAAGTTCATTTTACCCAATTTATATTCAGTGTATTGTGCGATTGCCAGAAAATCAGAACGTGCGCGATTGCAATCGTGCATGGAATAATCTGTCTTAATTTCGGTTGGAGAATCAAGTCTATATTATAGATGATGAATAGAGGCAATTTTTTTTTAAAATTTTGTATGATGAAAATTTTTTAATTTCTTTGTTATCTACCTTTATCCAAACAATGAAGACATGTACTGCATCCCAAAAAAAAATCTTTTTGTGCTACATTCTGATTCAAAACTCTGCACGATTTAGGCCATATACATACGAATATAATACAAGATTGATCTGATTTTCAAAAAAAAAAAAACTCTAAATGGTAAATATTTCAAAAAGTGGCCCACAGCCTTACACCATACACCTATATATACGATGCCGTAATATAAACGGGGCCCACACACAGTAAAATGTGTGTTTCGAAATGGAATATGTGCAATAATAACAATAATAATAATTTATAATTAATTTTTTATTTCGAAAATAAAAAAGCTTTCACACACACACACACAAACACCCACCCACACACAAAAGTAATGTAAAAAGGGCAAGAAAGCTCAATCTATCCGAATATATTCGGTATACTGTAACGTGATATATAGATATTGTTAAAATATTATTTCTATAACAAAATTTTATGATTACAATAACAATAATACTTGTACCAACATTATTCTTTTGTGTTTGATTTAAGATGAAAGCCAAAATAAAAAATTTTCTTATATGAAATCATAAATATCATAAACAGAACCAAAATACATACGAGTCTAATATACACAGTACGTGTATGCATGTGGATTGTCCATATAGAGAGACGAGTATTATATACGAATGAAATTTTATGGCCATTGAGTGGACCATAGATGCTATTATTCATTCTGTGATCATTTTTCTTTTCCATTTTATTTTTTCCATTTACTCTTCAATCATCATGAAAATGGTCTTTATGGTTTTCTTTTACAATTTTGTTGCTTCTTTTTTTTGGTTTCGCTGTGTGCTACTCGAAAGTCATAAAAGTTGTGTTTTGTGAAAATACACAAAACCAAGTTTTTCTATATAGTCAGTCGAATTTCTCTATATGTAAGTAACGCATTAAAAGTGTATAACTAAGCTTACCTCATCGTCATCGTCTAATGTTGTCGATAGATCATCACTTTTCTCGGATATCGCAACATACGAATTACTATTTTCATTGTATTGCCCAAATGAATGAGGTTCCTGTTTTGAAACACACTTTCCCATAGAATCGATGTCATAGGCAATACTATAATAGATTTTGTGATTGATGCTCGAAATTAGGTCCTCCAATGAGTACGATTCATTTATGTAGTCTCCTGGTGGTTTACGTGTTGACGAGTTTGCTGAATCGTCTTCGTACTGAAAATTAAATTAAAATATGTTTAAGTACAAAATTTTATGAATGTAAGTAGTAGAAATTAAAAACACAAAACTATCGTGCCCATTTGTGCTAAAATCAAATCGAATTAAAATTCCAATTCAAAGAAAAAATGTTTTATTAAAGGTGGAATTGAATTCGGCATTGAACTAATTTGAGAAACACTTGCAACCCAATTTTAACATTTTCGAAAGTGGCTAAACCGACAAATTTTGAGTTTATCATGGAAAAACAATTTTTCTAAATTTTCTTTCATAAATTGAGCACAGTATTGATGCAAAGTATTATTTTGAAACTCCAAAATTTCGCAATTCTCTAGAAAACTTGATGAATCGTTAATATAAGATTGGTTGCAAGGTGCATAGTTTACGATGTTATGCACCTTTCATTTTAAACTCAAGTAAAACCTGTCAAAAAATACCAAATTTGTTGGATGCAATAAATGTTGCACCATCAATATGTTGCTACAACAAATTTCAATTAGGAAATCTGTTTAACTAATTTCAAAAGGTTGGCATATGGGTGGGCTTTTTGGAAAGTTTGTGATATGGTCTCTTACCGGGGCAAACGAATCGATCGATTCCTGGGGTCGGCGATATAAATAACGGGTTTTTACAAAGTGGTTGTTGCAATAAATTTAAATTAAGAATTAAGTTCAACAAATTTCAAAAATTGGCATGTGTCTGGCAGCGGGCAAATCAATCAAACGATTCCTGCGGTGAGTGGTATAAATATCGGGTCTTTCGGAAAGGGAAATTTGTTGGGTTAAACCCCCTAAAAAATTGTTAATAAGTTAATTAACAATTAACTATTAATCCTAAGTGAAAACGAATGTGTGATTTTTTATTTTTTTTATTTTTTGTGTTTGTTTAAAAAAATGCGACCCTAGCTGTTACCTAAAGCTGCTAGACAGATTCGAGGTTCTGTCACATTTCACCGAAAGAAACCATCGAACCACGACAGCGACCCTGGAAAATTGGAATCAGGTAACACATTTTTTTAATAAAGTATTTATTACCAACTGAAGAACCCGTCGCTCGTGTACTGCTAAATAGACATGAAAGGGCAATTTCAATTATTTTGTACACCACTAGATAGGCACAAGTTTAGTTACATTATAATAAATCAGTGATAACCAAAATAAAAATCAAATTTACCATCCCCAATTTATGGGGATCGGACGATATATTGCAGAGAGGAATATTAACTTAACAGACCCAAATACAAATGGAAATGGAACAAATTACAGCTCACTAGCAGTTATATCAGATCAGTTAATGAAACTTGGTCAATAACAAACGGAACAAGATCGGGTAATAACGTACCTGGACCCGAAAATATAACTACCTCCTCCTCTGCAAAAGGATGAGACAGCGGACGAAACGCTTAGGATATACTATGATTCTCCCGAACATTCCATGAATGACAGAAACCCTGTGAGTTGTTGAAACCACTGGCCAAACAAAAGCCGCAGTTTAACCACGTAAGGCATGCGACAAATGCATTAATCGGTAAGGCCGCATTGGCAGCATTCGTATCAGGTTTAAGGAGATCATATTTAGGCTAGGCCGCCATACACCAGAACATAGAGAAAGCTTATTTCTTCTTTTGTAAATTCAACTCAAACAAGATTATATCGGGTAACTCGAAAAACATTAATAATCAAACGAAAACAAATTATCAAAAGTTGTTATTCGGAAACAGATTGGAACAGATCAACTCAAAGAACCAACATTGGCCGGTCCAAAAGAAGCTAACAACAATGGAGGTCGTTCCCTCAATTTGAATAATATAGAGATTCCGAACGACAGATAAAATACGGAACATTTTTGCGAGGACCACAATTCGGACTCGGAACTCAGAACACCAGAAATCCGAACAAATTTCGGGTAGTACCAAAAAAATCAGACGCTCTGGTATCCGTAAAACTAGGGTGGTAATTGACTACAGGACATTGAATGATAATACAATCGACGACAAATTTCCTATACCTCAGATTGAGCATTAAACTTAAAATCAGAATTTCACGAAATCTAAATGGACAATACCTCTCAAGAGAAAATCGCATTCTCAATTGATCAAGGCCACTTTGAGTTCACGCCATTTCGCCTTAAAAATGGCACAGCAACTTTCCAGCGAGCCTTGAATAACGAACGTCCTTCACGGACTGGTAGGGAAAAGTTGCACTGTGTATTTAGATGATCTTATAGTTGTCGGATTCAATATGACCAACCACATAGAAAACCTCCGAGAAATATTCAACCGACTGTCAAATTTTAACTTAAAGATACATCTCGACAGATGCGAGTTCTTAAAAAGAGAGACCGAAATTGTTGGACATGTAATCACGAACCAAAAATATTGACTTTCAGCAGACACATCAGATCATGTTTTGAAGGCAGTACTTTCACAAATACACGATAAAGCGGAAATACCAATTGAATTTGCGTCTAGGACTCTGAAACTAAATATGCAACAAATGAAAACGCAACATTTCGAATGAAAAAGAAGCACAGAACACTTTTTACGGATCATAAACCACTCACATTCATCAAAACTTCGGAAAAATATTCCAAAATATATTTCAGCCATCTCAGTGATATTTGGAGATTGAAAATTTCGACTACAATGAAAAAGCCGACGCACTCGGTAGAATCCCGTAAGAAACTAAAGAGTTAAATGTTTAGAATTCAAATAACTTTAACACTGAAAACACTAGTTCGGAGAACGAATCAACTAGAAACAATGCCCCCATTAAATCCGACACAATCCATTCTACCAATACATCGAACGACTATTAAGTCCATTTGTCAGATCGGCCTATAAATTACTATAGGAACCAAATAATATGCAAACTTTCAAATCTCAACACTGTAATCTTGGTGGATCTAGCCCATAATTTCAAAAAGATTATAATTTGTAAAGGTTCAATTGAAAACGACGAAATTATGGAATATTTAAAAAAAAATCACAACGGGAAACAATCTGCAATTTAGCACCAGAAATGCTATACCAAAAACTTCAAGAATCTCGTTACAAAAATCGTGGAGACGTAACCAATTTGAATCGGCAAGTTTCAATCGTGAGAAAATAATACGAAAGATGCCACAGAGACATCAAAGAGATGGAGAGCCAGATCAAGCAAGCATACATTTTTCCAAATATCACTAAAAAGTAAGTAGTTACGTAAATTCCTGTACCATATGTAACGCCTTACAATATCAAAGGAGCAAGCCTTAAAATATAAAAATAACGCCAAAGCCATATACTTACAAACCGTTAGAGAGAGTTCATGTCGATATTTTCACAATAAATAAAATTTGTTTTCTGTCTATAATTGACGCAATTTGGAAACATCCTCAGATGATTCAAATCCAATCACAAAATTTGATTGATATAGAAAAAAAATTGACAACAACAAACATTGTCCGAACGGAACGAAAGAGAGTATTATAGAGTTAGCAATAGCTCTCCATAATAATTCGGTTCACTCATCCACCGGCTTCACGCTGAATGAGATTATTTTCAATCAGAAATATGTAGTGAACCCCATTGAAATGACAGAAAATGCTAAGATGACCCCCTGAACATCAATAACAGCATCATAGAAAATTACCAGCAATACCTCAATAGAAACAAACAAAAATTGTTCACCATAACAAACTACAATAGCTACAAAGACAATTGTATCAAACCGCTAATTATGGGAAGCAAAAGCACATCCAACGTAATGTTAGATACGGACACAACAGGGCAATGGCACTTTGAAGACAAAATATTGATGAAAAGACAACAGAAACCTGGCGAGAAATTTTGTAGTTAATATTTGGAACTGCACAACTGTGTTAAGGAAAGAAGTTCCAATTCTACGAAATAGAAAGCAAAAACGAAGAGATTATCGGAGTCCCTTGCAATAGAAAAATGTTTCGCCGAATGACGGTTAGCCAAACCATAACTGCAATCGGAGAACAGACGACAATTAGACCATACCTATTTGGAACAATACAGGCACCGTAATTGGTTACGGATTCTTTCAGGAGGTATATCATGAGTACGTTCTTAAGGTACTAAAAGAAATGCCGTATAAGAGACTGTTATAAGAAGCTGGTGTTAAAACCCAAGTAGAGGTCGACTTTTCTGCACCCCAGGGAAGAATTATAGTCCTATGATAGATAAATACGTCATTTGGTTTCAGATGGAAACGTTGTCCGACTTATCCTGCGAACAAATTTAATCGAAAATGGTACCAAATGGTTTGGAACAAGTTGGTCGTATTCGAGAATTTCCGCCAAAAATCATTTCAATCACCTTGCCAGTCACCATACCCTAATTTAATTTGATCGATTAATAAATAAAAAATCTAGTTACTAGTCTCAGTTGAGTATATTGCAGAGCTTCTTATGATTCTCCCATCGGAGAACTCCTTAACGAATTTTCCGAGCTTTTCCAGGAACTGGAAAAACTCACCTGTCCAATTTTTGTTATTGCCTCTCATCAATTTTTATCAAACTTTCTGAGCAAACAATTTCAACAGAACAAACAGAAACAATTTCAGATAGACGTTAAACAGTATAACAAGAACGCGTTTTCTTCAGGAAGAGCGATATCAATGAACCTGATGTAATAAAAAATTAAGTCACGTGTCTTTAAACGACATTTATTCATCTTTTATTACAATATAAGTAATATATTAGGTGTGCAAATGGAAACTCGGCTCTGAAGTTGGTTGCATAGCATTACAATATGTTTGAACACATCCAAATCGCCCACCATTTTCGATATATGTGACTTAGTCAAGCAACAATTACGTCATTGCATTCTATCCTGCAACCAAATGAAAAAGTGGTGCTCAAGCCGTGGAATTGATTAATTCGATTTTGAGTGAACATTCTGTGAGTCATTCAACAGTAAAAAAGTGGTTTACAAGATTTGAGGATGATCCACGTCCAGGTGCAGTAAAACAATTTGAAGACGCTTGCAGAACTGTTAGGAGTTACTCACCAATCAATATCATTTCGATTACATGCAATGGGAAAAATACAGAAGGAAGAAAAATGGGTTCCTCATTAACTGGCCAAAGAAAACAAAAAACGAAGAGTTGACATCTGTATGAATTTGCTTTCTCGGCACAAAAGAAAGAATTTTTTCACAAAATCATTCTGGGTGATGAAAATTGGACTTTGTACGATAATCCTAAACGCAGCAAACCATGAGTTAATCAGGCCAGCCAACCAAAGTGTTCCTGTGTGTCTGGTGGGATTGGAAAGGAGCCATTTACTACGAACTTCTGGAACTTGGTCAAACTGTTACAGCTGAACATTACCAGACCCAATTGATCAAATTAAGTGATGCTTTGGAGGGCAAAATGACATTTACGTGCCAAGGAAGGCAGAAGGTGATATTGCTGCACGACAACGCTCGTCCACATACAGTAAAACCAACATGAACTCCTTTTCTATTTAGTCTCTAGACTTGGCTCCCTCCGATTATCTATCACTTATTCAAGTCGATATCATCATATTTGAGACCAGCGGTTCACGAAACTTGAAGATGTGCAAACATGGCTCTATGATTATTTTGCTTCGAAACCACCAAGTTTATATCGCGACGGCATTCATCATCATCCTGATAAATGACAAAAGACCGTAGATAGTAATGGCGAATATTTTGATAATAAATCTTTGTAACAATTATATTTTCAATAAAGTTGAATTTGACCAAAAAAAGTAGAGTTTTTACTTGCACACCTAATAAATCTGAGTGCAGATTTTATTCGAAAACTGAGACTTGAGAGTTTGGAGTTTTGCTGCTGTTTCACAGCCCTACTAGATGCACAAAATTAATATTATTGTTGATTAATGTAAATTTTACGCCTAGTATCTTGATGAAACGACATAAAATCTCCCAACTCTCAAGTCGCGGTTTTCGAACAAAATTCGTATGCTGGTGTACAGTTATAACGGCGATCTTGTGAAAAAGATGGAATAGTTGGAATTGGCTTAGTGAAAACTATGGGTTTAGACAAAATGCGGATTACTTGTCATAAATGTGCCCTGGCGAATAAAAAATTTCCAAAATAACCAATCCCAAACTTCAGAACGCTTGCCAACAAAACCGTGATAGATAAGGCGGACGTGTGCAGTACGGCTAATTTTTATATGGGAGTGTACAATACAAAAAACGTAATGGCCTTTAAATGGATGTAGTGAATGCTATGAAAGCAAATACCGAAGCCGAATTGATCGAATAAGAGTGAAAAACGATAGAACTAAGCAGAACGTGAGAGCTTCACAAGGAAGGAAGGATATCGAATAGAATTTAATATCGGTTGAAGCCAGATTTACCATCCTTAAACACGATAACTCAGAGACTTGTTTCCTCACGACTAAAGTTTACGCAAGTTCGTTGGCTGCAACACAAAGACCATGCTATAAATGGTGCAGTTAAATGATTGAATAAATAAAACGTGAACAGTATGATGGCATCGTTTTCGTGCCGTGTGTTATAAACGGCAGAAAAAATGTTCCTAAATTCATTCTAAATTGAATCGATTAGCATTGTTAAGTTTTCCAAAATTTGCTAACAGAACATCGATAAATCTGTAAAAAAAACAACCTATGACAAATTTGAGCAAGTAAAATGAAATATTGCCATTCTAAACCCCATTTTGGATCATGTTTGGCCAATTCAAGATACACACACAGATTGAAAGAGTTCCCTCGGTATTAACATAGTTAAATAAGGCCAAAACCACCCCTAGTCATATACGTTGAACGGTAAAATTTCAGTATTTACATTCCAGAAACCACTATGGGCTTGAAACGGTTAGAATATTGCAAACCAATATTCTAATCGTACATTATCGCAAACATAACATCTCAACTATACGCGCCAAACGGAAACAACACGACGAGCATTCCAAAACGAAAACAAAAAGCGACTCGACAAATACGAGCAAAGCAAAACGCACAAAATTATTTGGCAAAAATTAATTTCGTATCTAATCAGTTGATCTTAAGTAGCCGTCCGGCCAAGTCGCTGCACAAGCAACATATCGATCGCCGTGCATCTCGATGCCACACTACACCGCCATTACTTATGACGGTAAAGAATCAAACAATTAAATTTGTATTTAATTAAATTAAGTTTTATAAATTACATAATCAAATTAATAAAATAAAATAAATTATAAATAACTAATTCTACAGGTCCTTGGGCTTAGAAGATACTAATATTTATAGATCATGACAGGTCCATTCAAAATGTTATACAAATTTTGCCGTTCAACAAGGGATTGGGGCTGGTTTTTGTTTTATTTAACCCTCTTTATGCCAAGAGAGTTTCTTTCAAATTTGTGTGCACCTTAAATGAATCTACAAATATTAGTCTGATCTATGGCAAGAACCAATAGTGGTTATGAAAGACCTGGGGTGGTTTTCGTTTAAAGATATTTAACCCTGTTAGCGTAAGGAATTAAGGAATTTCTTTAAACTGAGTGCGCATCTTGAATAGACCAATCATGGTTTAAAAATACTAGTCTCATCATTAGCCAGGAGCCTAGAATGGTTTCTGGAACGGAAAAAAAAATAAATTTTATATTTCAACATATGATGAGTGGTGGCGGGGAGTGGTGGGGGGGGGGGGGGTGTTTTTGCTTTATTTAGCCTTAGTAATGCCAAAAGCATTTCTTTAAACTGTGTGTGCATCTTGAATGGATCATACATGATCTAAAAATATTAGTCCTAGGCCAAGAGCCTATAGTGGTTTCTGGAAAGCAAGTAATCACTTCACCGTTCACTTGACGAGTGCCAAGAGAATTTCCTCAAGCTGTGTGTGTCAAGGGGCACAGATTAAGCATGATCTTAAAATATAGGTCTCCGCTGATCAGGTTTTCTTGAATCTTTTGAGTGTTAACATTGATCTATTTTTGTATAGTAAAGGATGGTGTCTCAGCAAGAGCGCTGGATTTAAATTTGCCGCCATTTTGTTAATACGAATTGTACGGTGATTTTTTTTTACAGTTGTCACGATTCAAACCAACAACGTTTAATTATTGTAAAAATACATTACAAAAATGGTGAAAGTTTTGCGAAAACAGTTCGCCAATTATGTCAAGTTTTCGGTCGCAATAATGCGCCAAATGAATCGACAGTGAGGCGTTTAATTACAAAATTTGAGACCAAATTTACGCTGATGGATCAGAAGATCATTGTTCGTCGTCGTCCTTGTTAGTCACGCGAAGATATAGCCACAATAAGGGAATCTGTGGCCGAGAATCCAGGAACTTCCATTCGGCATCGTGGTCAAGAATTAAACATTTCCAGTAGCACTATGCAACGAATTTGGGTAAAAGATCTGCAGTTTCACGCGTACAAGGTTCAATTAGTGCAAGAAATCAATCCGAGGGACCATGCACAGCGCTGTGAATTTGCTGATTGGGTATTGGAACATCGTCAAATTAATGCGGATTTTTCGAAGAAAATCATTTTTTCAGTTGAGGCACATTTTCAACTCGGCGGATACGTAAATAAGCAAAACTGTCGGATTTGGGGTGCTGAAAATCCTCGTGTGATACTCAAACAATCAATGCATCCACCGCGAGTAATTGTTTGGTGTGCATTTTGGGCTGGTGGAGTAATTGGGCATTGGAAATGCGCTAACTATTAATATAGTGCGGTATCACGAAATTTTAACGGAGTATTTGTGGCCCGAATTGGATGTAATTGATGTGGAGGACATGTTTTTCTAACAAGACGGTGCAACCTGTCACACAGCACGCCAAACAATGGTGTTAATGCAGACTAAGTTGGCTAATTTGGCGATCAACATTAGCCATCAAGATCGTGCGATTTAACACCGATGGACTGTTTTCTTTGGGGCTATGTGGAGGAAAAGGTGTATGCGAATAAGCCTGAAACACTTGTAGGAAATACCGCGCGTTATTGGTGAAATACAGCCACATTTATGCGAAAACGTTATTCAAAATTTCAAGAAAATAATAACCCTGTGCCAGAGGTTTCATGGTGGCCATTTGCCTGATGTTGTATTTCACGTTTAATCGGAACCATTTTTCTTTATATTGAAATAAAAATGTTTGCTTAATTCAAAAATAAATGTGTTTTCTTTAAAATTAAATCCGGCGCTCTTGCTGAGACATCCTTTACATTCTGTCAAAAAAGTAACGGGAATTGATAATTTTAAAAATCCGCTTAGAAGGATTGTAACATATTTTCTGTCGCTAAGTTGGGGCCAATGTCCGCTATCTTGATGTGAAACTTGAGCGCGAGCTGTCGTTTAGTTTGTTTACAGTGCCCTTGTCAGTTCATCTCAAGTGTGTTCTACGATTTTTATAATAAATAAAGAGAAAAAATAATCAGCCGACACCCTATCAAGTGAATACGGTGGTTGTTCGATAATATTTGCTGAGTTTTTGGCCAGGAATTCGATCACCTTGTGAAATGGTTCGTCGTCGTGGTCCAAAATCCAGGAGTTTTCTTTCCACAAACCTGGTATTTTTCGACGAATTTGCTCTCGAACGCTGCATAACCAAGATGGTATTCCAAGATGGTATTCTTTATTTACCGTCTGACCTTCTGACAAGGATTCTGAATGCACAACACCGCGATAATCAAAGAAAACAGTCAACATCATTATCTTGACTTTTAAACGGCTTTGATGTGAGTTATTCGGTTTCGGCTCAGTTGGAAGGCGCTATTCCGAAGTTAGTTAATTGGTTTCCATATCAAACTCGTAAGCCCAGGTGTCTTCAAAAAATTATAATGTGTTTTATGAATATGGGGTCGGAAATGACTAGTTCTAGCATGCCTTCAGCGACCTTTACGCGATTGAATTTTTGAAGAAAATTCAGGTCTTCCGGAACTAGTCGAGCTGCAATGCGTTTCATGCCCAAACAATCGTATACAATAGTACGAACTAGTTCGTGAGACACATAAAGTTCAGCGGCTATCTCTCTCAAACCTAAATGAGGTTATAAAAATCACAAAACACACTTGAGATGAAGTGACAAAATAGTCACTGTAAACAAATGAAATGGCAGATCGCCCTCAAACTTCACGTCACGATAGATGACAGTTGTGCTAACTTAGCGACAAAATTCTACAATCCCTTTAAGCGGGCTTTTTAAATGACCATTTAAGAAATGTTTACTAAGCTTCTACTAAATTTTTCTGTTTCTTGTTGGGGGTTAGATTTAAGAAAAACGCGTATAGTTATACAGCCTTGGTTGAGGTTTCTGGTAGTTAATTTGAATTTAAAATCACATAAGTTCGAAACCAAACTATGCTATACCTCTTGGTAACCTCACCTGGTTATCGCATAGAATAACTCAATACAACTATTAAACTTGACGGATATCCTGCTAACCCTTCCTTCTAAACATACTTTATTTGATAGGCGTAAGAAAGTGTTTACTCACAATTAGCCTTGTTTGGTTAATTGTGAGTAAACACTTTCTTACACCAATCAAACAAAAAATAATTTGTTACTCACAAAAACATTTCTGAACAATCCATCGATGTCAGTGTAAAGTATATCGGTACAACATGCAAACTGACATTTTTTTTACTACTAGGACACGAACTTAAAAATCATAAAATCTATTGAAATATGATCAGATCGTATAACGAAAATTATAAATTTTGTGTATACGAACGAGGTCATTTGTGAAAGGCTTGTACCGCACGTAACAGTTGCTTGCATAGAATTTTTAATTTAACTGATCTAAATGCGAGATACAATCGGTCTCTAATTAGCGTCTGCATTTATTTGTAAATCAGGTATACATGAAATTAGACTGTTGCTAAAATGCCAATTGTATGTAATAGAAAATTCTAAACAATATTAAAATAATAATTAACAATCACTTGCGATTAAAACGTTAGAAATATAATTTGGTTACACATTTGCGTAATAGTTTTGTGACATGCGAGTGCAAAATCACAATAAATAATTCATCATGCGTATATACCGCGAAATTTATTATAAGAATGGAGACATCGCGAGTACTTACATGTTTACACTATAAATTATGTTTTCGTAATGCCGTTGAACTTTAACAGTTTTATATACAGTATTCATGTTAACTGTACCCATCAATCAAAATCCTAAAGAAACTAAATAACAAACAAAAAAATATTTCCCACAATCATTAAAACAGAATTATTCACACGTAATGAGTTTTAAATCAATTTGTTAGTTTCCAGGTGATATGGATTAGCCGACTGCTGCCATAATTAAAACTTACTTTCTACTCTGGCTTAAGACAAAAAAAAATCGTAACGCCATCGAATCGAATACCAATAACAATTATTGTAAATAAGATTTAAACTTCAAATTAAAGCATTTATTTTCTATAAGCTTTTATGCTAATAAAGTTTTTTATTTGCTTTTCGTATTTAACAACGATGGGAAGCGAGACACACAAAAAATATTTAGTAGTTTTTGATGTTCAATTCGCATCCATATCGATTATGTATGAGATGAAAATAACTTCTGGGAAAAACAATCCAAAATGACAATAATTAGTAACATAATCGAATGAACAAATTTAACAACAAAAGTTAAACTTTCAAGAGATAAATAAAGAAGAAAATTAAAAGTTTCGAACATCGATTGTAAAATGATAAAAAGTTTTTTTTGCTCCAAATTTATTTTTTCGTATTATTTAGAACTTAGTTTATCAAAAAAAAAAATAAAAAAATGAACTTTCTAGTTAAATAAAAAAGTTGTAATTACAGTTTTTCGTTATGTTTGTTGTTATTGTTGGCTGTTGATTTAATGCTGAGTTTTTGGATATTCGTCTGCATATGTACGTTTTATATCGTATCCGATTTTGAAATGAAATAAAATTTTCGGTTTTAATTAATGAATAAAAGTTGCTAAATATAATTGACTTTAATTTTATTATACTACAGAAAATTTAAGCTTTCAACTTGAGCTTTATTTTTATTACTTTAGTGTTTTATTATGCATGCATACTCTGATATTCGTAATAGTGGTTCTGGGGATGATGGCAAACTTTTATTAACGTTTTTAAATAATACCATTGCTGATTCCTAAACCAACTAAATTGTGAATTTATGTTGAATTTCTATTAAAATATCAAAGTGATGAACAACCGCCACATATGGAATCGAGGAAATTAAATATCCGGAGTGGACCAAAATCTAGCACCACCAGAAAAAAAAGTTACGAAGCGCCTGTTCCCGCAGGTGTCTGTTTCGCAGTAAGTCGAATCCTTAGCACTGGCGTCTAGGCAGCGTTATTTCAATGATATTTTTGGCTAGACGCAAGTACGATCAATCTCTTTCGTGGATACCAAAGAATGAGAAGAACCGCATCTCAGGCAATCGCACAAATTCCTGGCTTAAAGACCAGTTTACATTCCATTTTCCAATTCAAATGATAACAGTTAGTGTTCAAGGAACGCAATACCTTCAACAAGCACTACCAAGTAAGACACGAGTCTTATAAATGGACTATTGTATGTTGGGAACCGATAACATAAACCTCCAAAACTGTCGTACGTAAGTATGAGGAAAGGAGAATAAGACGAATTTCTCAAACCCTCGTATAAATAAAACTGACCGTCAACAGGTAGAAAATATTTCAAATGACTCATTATCGCCATACAAGAAGATCAAAAGAAGACAGATGCTGGCAAAAATGAACAACCGTGAGTATTGGTTTAGTCACGGAAATCACCAACCAAAGCCCGTAGGAAAGAGGCACAAAACTTCGGAAGCCTAAAACCAGACCAGACGAGGTTCTAAACAAAGTTGAGAAGCGTCTAACGAATGTCCAAGCTCTTTGCGAGGGCCGAAAAAATGTTAACCCTTTAGCTTCGATTAGAATAATTGAACCTGTTATAGTGATTCCGAATGGAACCGTTACAAGATTTTGAATTTACGCAATCGATATTTATTTTTGTTGTAAATACTAACCGCCTAATTCTCGCTGAAAGCCAATAATTTGTACTTCGAATTGAGTTTAATTGAGCGACTCCTAAATGTTGATGAAAATTGAAAATTATTGATCAGAACCAATAATATCGAGTGGTCGATAATGCAGACAACGGTTCGGTCAGTTTTAAATAAGAAAACGATAAGTGACAACCAAATTGAGACTGGTTTTATCGCGGGACCTTTTTTTGAGAAAATTGAATTTTTGGAATTTGGGGATAGTTTTTGGTTGAATGTCGGGATATAAATACGAAACATGTTTTCAGAAAAGAAAAATTTTATTAAGAAAATTAATTACATATAGAATTTAATTGAATTTAAATAATTAATAGTTAATAATAGTGATTATCATCATAAAAATCTTGTAATGATTATTCATTCATGTTAACGATATATTCACACAATGGCTTGAAGATGTGGAACCGGGGAAATTAAATACCCGGGGTACTCAAATCTAGCATCACCAGAAGATAAATTATGAGGCGGCTGTTCCCTATTTGAAGTCTGGGTATGGCGTCTGATCAGGGTGAGCAAGCGGGATTATTGTCATCGAAAAGCTGCAGCTCTACTTCAATGATATTCTTGGCTCAACTCAAGTTAGCAACTACAAGAACAACTAAGGCCAATTCGTTTTGTAGATACCAATGAATGAGAAGAACCTCATCTTGGACGATCGCTTAAATGCCTTCTGTGGTATGCTTGGGAGACGGTAACATAACTCTTTAAAACTGACGTGCGTAAATAATATTAGGAAAGGAGGATAAGAGATTTGCCCAAGAGCAAAAAAATCAACTTAAAAGTAAAGGTGGCGGCTTACAGACAGAAAAATATCTCAAACGATGCAAAGAACGGATTGGAAAAGATGGCGGCAATCATTCATTATCGGAATAATTGGAATCCCAGTCATATAAGAAGATCAAAGAATATAAATGAATTCAAAAAATTAACACCCGTGGATATGATTCAGTAACGGAAATCACCAGCCAAAGCTCCGAGGTCCGGAAAAATATTAACCCATTACCTTCGAAGGGAAATTAGACCTGTAGTACGTACCAGGATGAGTGACGACTGTTTGGAACAGAGAACGAGAAGTAGAGGCAAGATTTTCTGAAGCGGATATGATGTTTCCGTTGGGTTAATCATAAAGCCGATCACAAGAAACTTAAATATGTACCAGGGCCAAGTACTACGTTAAAATTCAAGTAGGTTCTTGGCAAAGCCAGAAACAGTGCTGGAAAGTGAAGATTCCTAGATTGCTGAGTCAATTGAAATACATTGGGACAGTTCTACTAATTATTAGTGAGCAATATCAAAACTGACGCAGACCAGAAAAAATTTCCATTCAAAATAATAGTAATCACCTATGTGAGCTGCTGCTTTACCACGAAGTGGCTGATTAACGAAAAGAGCGAAAAAATATATGTTCTTAGCGAAAAAGTGGGAGAAATAGAGTTTTCGCCAAAATCGCGTAAATGTCAAATCATGGGAAAGAAAAACCCCGTCATATCACGAGAAAGGCTCTTTCCAAAAAAGTCTCATGAGAGAGAAAATTTATAACGTCGACTGGTCTACGGACGCAGTCTACGTTTAAAATGTGCTGGCACAACTGAATTGTAATGCACAAACTTTAATCGAAGACGTTTATCTCTATAATGCAAGAACGACAGCGCATTATAGACTCTCTGTTACTAACAGACGCAGATCGAGAAATCGATCTCTGCGAATTGATTGACCAAAAGTTTTTCTCCTGTTAATTGCGGAATATGGGGTTTAAATGATCGGTTGGTCCCAGAAAGTCAGGTTCACAATAGGTGATTTTTTAAAATACGTCTTGCGGCACAAGTATCAGTTTAAGTCCTCAACCTGTGAAATATCTCTTATGACAGCATTTCCCAAAACTAGATACCAGGCCCAGTACTCGTGAGATATACCCTAATCGAGTTGGTAATGCTAACTAGTTATATATAGAGAGAGGAAACTAAGAGTAAACTTAACCAAGTGAGGCGTAAAATCAGCTCCTGATGAGAACGAGACAATAAGCTTCTGAAAGACAGTTGGCAAATACCTGGGGTTTCGTTTGCATACTAAATTTACATTTTGGAATCTGATACATGCTTCTTTAGGCAAAAGATATAAACAACTAATGGCAGCGATACAGAGGCAAGGTCAAAATGATTTGCTGCTATTGAACGATATAAGTGCCGGCATCTTAGTGATAGTTAAAGAGAGCAAACGTATTTTCGAAATCAAAATCAACAGTTCTACTCTTTCATGTCTTTCCTGAATTTTATTTTTTTTGTGTTTGACCGACCCTCATTTCATCGATAAAATGGGTAGTAATTCAAAATTTTAACATATGGTCCTCGATCTGACCATATGCTAATCTGATGAGCCAGAATCAAATATAGCTGTCGAAAAACTATCACAAAATTGACAAATTAGAACAATTGAAGAACGCGGGAAAGACCCGGTTCCATCGATTACGGAACAACCCAGGAAAGTATACAAATCCGCAATGATTATCATCACTTAACCCGCGAAGATGTTGCCCTCCTAGGGCAGACAACTAAATCACACGGTCGCGTCATCAACTTAAGAATTTTCACAAACGACAAGCCGACTTCTACTGTACGACAATATAAATAACCTACCTTTTCTAAAAGACAGAAGGGCTGACCTTTCTGTGCTCCCATTGAACGTTTTTGTACGTAATTTTTTGAATATAAAATCATAAGAGGACTCACAATCAATCACAAGAATCATCTATAGTCCTATCAGCCACCAATGGCACAAAAATTAATACTCATGACATGAAATTTCTTCAGGCCAATTAAAGTTTAAAACGAACGTTTTTACATTCGCTAATGTGAATTCGATCATTGGCGCCAATTTTATCAGTAAATTCGCACTTTTGGTTTATAACACACGAAAGCGGCTGATTGATTTAGCGACTCAGCTATCAATCAATGCCACGATAGTTTCGATCGACACACCAACCCCTCTTCACTTCACAATCGATAACGATTATGGTCGGCTGCTAAAAAAGTTCCCTTCCCTAACAGCCCAACTAATTTATAATTTGCCAGTCAACCATTCCGTGGTTCATCATATTGTGACGATAGGTAATTTATCCTTGACCATGAGGACAATATCCGATTTGCCACAAAGCTGCGTATACTCAATTTCAGCATATGGTGGAATTAGGGATTTGCCGACTTCGTCTCTTCTGCTTTATGTATGGTAAGAAAGAAAGATAACGATTGAAGACCGTGCGGAGATTTTCGGTGACTTAATTCGATCACGATACCGGATCGTTACTCAATACCTTCAAAATCGATCTCGCCAGCCTATTCGGACTTAGAAATGCCGCATAAACGTTTCAACGTTTTATCAACGAAGTCGTTCGAGAATTAGACCTCGTATTTACGTATACGACGACATACTTCCACAGCGACAGGTACTACATTTACGGTGTCATCGACGTCAAAAGAAACAGAATCCGCTAGTTGTAACGCAACTGTACTTGAAAAAGTATACTCTGTTTCAAGATAAAGACAAGTAGGCATGCACCAATATATTATGCGATCCCTACAATTGTACGCCAAAAAAAATAGTTTAGTCTTGAAAATGATCATCAAAGATATGCAACCATTTTCAATTGTTGAAGACCGTGGGTTTCGAGAGCTTTTGACCGCTATTGATCCCGTATATACTTTGCCTCATCGCACCACTCTTAGTCGATAGTTACTACAATCTCTATATGACAGTTCCATTAAATTGGTTAAAGTAATTTTATATAATGCGGAATACGTAACGATTACGACAGACATGTGTACCAGTTGCACAACTGAATCATATTTGTCAATGACAAGTCATTTTATTGATTCAGACTGGACTCAAAAATTCGTTCTTTTGCGATGTTTCCTATTTTCCGAACGTCACACTGCTGAAAATATTAAATTTAAAGTAGACAGTATGCGTCAGCAATGGCATATGCATAAGAAAGTACACACGATCGTAACTGATAATGGAGCTAATATCGTCGCTGCATGTAGGCTTACCAAATATAATAATTTGCCATGTTTCGCCCATACGCTAAACTTAATCGTTCAGGACGCACTAAAATTAAGAAAACCTATCCACATGAAGGCAAAAATACCGTAGTTTTTTAAACTAACACATTTTCAGGAACAACTTAATAATAGGGTGGTTCTAAAACTAAAAGCGACGTCCTAACTAGATGGAATTCCACATTTTATATGTTTCAGCGGTTAAGACAATTGCAAGAATGCATTAATGCTGTATTGGGTGTTTTAGATAGTTCAACTGAAAGGTTAAGTTCAGATGAATGGGTAATCCTTAATGAGTTATGTCGGTTACTCGAACCTTTCGACTTAGGTACTATAGAGCTAAGTGCAGATTAAAAAGTAACATTGTCTAAAGTGATTGCTCTTATTGACGGTCTTACAAGGGCTCTAGTGAAAGCGGACGTCCGTAATGCTTATAGTGAAGCTTTATTTGATGCTTTAATATCTGGTATTAACAAGCGATTTGACAAAACTTAATTTAATTTAATCGTTAGTAAACCTACGTTTTTGGACCCCAGATTTAAGAAACGAGCTTTCTCGAATACAGTAGCTTACAGCAAAGTAAAGGACTCGGTAACAGCAAATGTAACTAATATGTTTCAAATGCACGAAAATAATGAATCGCAACTACAACAATCCAGCCAGCTTTGAATGATTCTGTAAAAAAAATTTAATATGGGATGATTTTGATAATCGTAATCAGACCATCACAACACCGCAATCTTCTGCAGTAATTGAGGTTCGTCAGTATAGTGAAGAACCTGGTATAGAACGAGAGAAAGCCCCTTTAAGCTGGTGGAAATCGCGAGAAATGGTATAACCACGATTAGCGAAGTTAGCCAAAAAGCACCTATTAATAGTGGCAATTTCCGTCCCTTCGGAAAGAATTTTCTCAAAAAGTGGGCAAATCTTATCTGACAGACGTGGTCGTCTTAAATCCAAAAATTGTGGAAAAATTATATTTTTGAATGCTAATCAAAATTTTGTCTTATAATTTACTCGTGATTACTCAATGTACTGCAATTGTACATCTCTAGTGAGTACTCTTACGGATTAATTTTGATGATCACCATATTAACGCGACTCTCGGGGGATTTCTCACCGGTTTTAGAATACCGCTCCACTTGCCATATTTAATATGAAATTGTAGGCGTAGATTGTAGGCTATCATCAAGTAAGCCTAGAGATGTCTCTTCAGATCTGTGCTTAACGATTTTTGTAATGTGTTTTTACAATAATTAAACGTTGTTGGTTTGAATACTTCTCCATAATCTTAAATCGTGTGGTCTGTACGTGACCACTATCAAAAAAGTCACCGTACAACTCGTATTAATAAAATGGCGGCAAATTTAAATCCGGCGCTCTTGCTGAGACACCCTATACTCGTATATTGGTAATAAAAATTCAATTATTACTACTTTAAATATCCGTTAAACACTCTGTCACTCCATAAACTATCACACAATTTAAACTAATATGAATAATATGCAAATAATTTTTTTTCTCACATGACGACATCAACTTAGTTCTTAGAAAAGCATACACACACACTCAACAACTACATTAAGTTCATTTTTTAATTAGAAATTTTCATTTTCTACTTTACAGTAAACTGCAATCTTTTACACACATCACCAATTATTTACTTGAACGAAACTTCATTTACAATTCAAATTACGTAAAATTAAAAAAAAAATTATAGTAATAAAAATAATTATAAGTTTTAATTACTTAAATTCACATAATAATCATAATATAAGTTTGGTCGTTAGTTTTGTTGATATTTTTCGTATACTTCAATTTGCCGTATCCATTGTTGCTAGTAAATTGAATTTTCAGTCTCTCAGTATGCACTTATATCTATGTACGATGTAATTATATTGTTAAGTAAAATATAAAAATTATGTAAAGAATGGTTTTTGTGTATGCAGAACTATAAAGTAAAATTATGGTGAACACAAAAATGCTATAAGGCGATGAGGTATACAAAATACATATGAAAGGAAAGCAAAGACAAGAGGGAACAGTAAATTACGTAATTAAATAATTTATGGCAAATTTATTACACAATTTTCGTTCTTTATCATACACACACTCATGCTGAAAACTAATAGCTAAACTATACGGAGTGCTCTTTACAAAGCATAGCCATTATAAAGAGGAATAAGAAGAAAATTTCAAACAAGATCAACAATTAAAAATACTTATTGCAGTGCAAGAGGCAAGACATGGTGAGGAATTCTTTTATCTCTACTCCCGTATAGATGTTAAAGTACGGAAGCTCAATTTTTATTAAAGTCTAATTATTTCCACTAATTATTTATTATTAGATTTAATCGTTAGACATCAAATAAGATGTAAAACCTCTTAAAAATTTTAAGAATACACTCACTTAACAACTCCCGGTTTAAGGTATAGAAAAGCGATAAAAAATTTAATATATGATGGATGCCTGCCTTTTCGAAAAAATGTTTCTAGTCCCTAGAGGCGACATGAAATTAAATCAATCGACACCACACAACAACAAGATTTCAACTTCGAACAACCCCTCAAAATTGAACAATGTACACCGTTTTTGCAAAATACAAGTGTGGAGCGCAACAAGATATTGACAATTTAAAATCTTCGTACATGTTCAAGTAATTAAAATTATTAATACCAACAAGACACGAATCCAGCGATACATCATTCAACCATAGAACGTGTAATTCGGCTCTCCATCATGATTTATCCTACAAGGAAGTATGTACAGGGTGGGCCAAATATATATTTTTTTTAAATGCAATAAAACAAAAGGTTCTCAATATTTTTTCAAATTTATTTTTTCATTGTAAAGAACAATCCTTCCGATTAATTATGGAATACTAATTCATTCATATGACTGCCTCGTCTGGCCTTGGCGTACCCCATACGGTCGGCCCAATTTTTCAGTGGTATGCGGCATTATGTCTTCAATGGCAATGCGAATATTGTTCTTGAGAGCGTCAATCGTTGCTGGTTTATCGGCGTAACGCTTATCTTTGACGGCACCCAAAAGATAATAGTCCAACGTCGTCAAATCACAGCTCCGAGGCGGCCAAATCACATCAGTGTTTCTGCTGATAATTTGATCTTCGAAGACAGTGCGCAAAAGATCAATTAAAACGTGTGCTGTGTGGCACGGAGCGCCGTCTTGTTGAAACCAAATGTTGCCTATATCCTCCTCTTCAAGTGAAGAGATCAAAAAATCGTTTATCAAGGCGCGGTAGCGCTCACCATTAACAGTAACGGTGGCTCCTTGCTCGTTTTCAAAGAAAAATGGCCCAATTATACCTACCGGACCAAAATCCGCACCAACCATAGTCACTCGTTGAGGATGCATCGGCTTCTCTACGATCACGTGTGGGTTCTCCGTGCCCCAAACGCGACAATTCTGCTTGTTTGCTTGTCTTCCGAAAACCGCACGCATTTTTCGCACACATTCTGCAACATTACCATGATTTTCGAAGTAATGTTTCAATATTTCCCAGCGTTGTTCAAGCGAATACACAACCATTTTCGTTCAGCGGAAGGATAAAACTAACTTTCTGTCAAATCAGAAATTACATAACCCTTACCATAATCAAAATAACCGCTAGTTCAAAAAAAATGTATTTGGCCCACCCTATATATATTAAAAAAAATAAGAGGAATTCAGCCTGGGCTGTTAGAGCAACGACATAAAAACGGTATCGAATCGCTCTTTAGAATTTATTCCTAACAGGAAGATCCAAACAAAATCGAGTCTTCTGACATTTGAAGCACTAAACTATTCGTTCGTTTTGAGAGATTCGCCAGCATCAAGAACAATAGCCTCAATGAAAAACAAACTCTTGTCCCAAAAAGAACTAATACTCTCCTTTTCAAAACTACATATAAACGCACTCCTAGTGATGGTCGGTTCTCAGAATATTTAAGAGCAAATGAAAAAACGAATGTTACCAGGACTGACACGCTTATATGGCTGTAGCGGTTCCGGCGTCAAGGAGGAAAGATCATTTTATATGATCATTTTATGCTCCTGCGTATTGCCTGTTATCATCATAGACTCTCCTTACCAACCATCCAGATGTTCTCAATGGGATTCAGATCTGGTGAATGCGCCGGCCGCCCAAGTAACTCCACATCATGATGCACAAACCAAGCCATTTTGGAAACACTCACATGTATTCGGGCGTCATCCTGTTCAAAAATAAAATTTTCTTCGGGAAAACTACCGAAAGTACAGTATGAGTTGCGCTTCCAAAATAGTTTGGTTGGTACTCAGTACAGTTCATTCGGCACGATGGAAATGCCAAAAGAAGAGTACCGAGTGTGCTGAACGCGCCCCAAACCATCAAAGATCAGCCACCGAAATTTATCTTGGAGAAATATTGGGGCTCTTTTCGCAGATCTCTCCAGTAGCTGTTCAGGCCATCTGGCCCATCTAAATTAAATTTTTTCTCATTAGAGAAAATCATCTAAAATTCCAAATGTCGTTAGAAAGATAAAGTTTTAAAGTAATGACTTCTTTTTACCAAATTCCAATTGCGATTCATGAAGAGCCTTACTTCTTTATGGTGAGCTTCCAGGCGAAATTGAGGCTTCATCCTGGATCGGACAATATTGGGATTTTCCTTAATTGCCCGCCACACGGTTGATACAAATGCAAATTATTGGCTAGAGAAATCGTTGAATTTGACGTTAGCCGAATAATTTTCCTTATTTCTCGGTAATTTCGAACCTTTTTGCATCCATGCTGTTCTTTTGTCCATATTTATCGCAATCTTTTAGAAAACTGCGGACAACATGATACTATTTTCCAATTTTTCTCCCTATTACCCGTTTTAACAAACCTTGATCCCATAACAAAACAAAATTTATTTCAGAAATTAAAACAATAAACAAGAGTGTCAGTCCTGGGCCATTTGTTTTTTCATATGCTTTTAAATATTCTGAGAATCGACTATCACTAGAGTGCGTCTATAGTTTTGAAAAGAAGTGTACCAATCCTGTTAAGATTCATTCATTAAGACTCGTAGCAACACTTAAATAAAATATTTTTTGTTAGAATAAATAAACAAATGTATTTTAAAGTTTAAAATAATTTTATTCGTTAATTTCCATGGATATTGAGGGCTCCGCCTTTTTAGCATCCCATCTTAAGGTTTTGCCAAAAATGATGATTGGATTCGTTTGCTCATCGTTTGGCCAGGATTGGTCACTATTTTTTTATAATTTTTTATCGATTAAACGGTAATTAAATAATGAAAAACAAAAAAATGTAATTAATTCAATAAAGTCAGGTTCGTCGCTTATTTGGGAATTTCATTTTACAAAGCTAAATAACAAACCCAATTGGAATATACCATTTAGATAAAAATATATCTTTTATAAAAGAATTGTATCTAAAGTGGAAGACATACGATATAATCAATTCATTTGTTTGGTTACTAGTTGATTTCGTTTAGTCGTCCCTACGAAACGATTTACCGCGAAAGTTCGGTAAAAGCTCATCTTCCCCACAATTCACTCTGTGGTCTGGAAAGTTCACCAATACTAATAATTTGATAAATCCAAGTTGACCAATTCGGAGCGTTCGGGTCTCAAACTAATTTTTTAAATCCAATTTTCAGAATAATTTGGTCCACTGTCGTTTAGGATTGATGCAACATTAACGAATTATCTTAACAAATCATTAAGTAGGGACGAACAAATAAAAATAACTAGTGACCAATTCTCAACGATAGTCGGCCAAATGTTTCCATTAGTATTGGTCTTCTTTCAGACCGGAACAATTCGAATTGTGTTCCGCATAAGTGAGTTTTTCTCAAATTTTAGTAATACATTGTTCTCTAGGGACTACTAACGGAAAAAAACTACTGACCCATTCGCAATGACAATTGACCAAACGATCGCGATCGTTTGATTTAAGAAATTATTAGACTTGGTCAACTTTCCAGACCCGAATACTTCGAATTGTGCAGAAAGATGAGTTTTTAACGAATGTTCGCAAGAAATCGTTTCGTAGGAATGATCAAACGAAAACAACTAGTGACCAATCCTCAACGACAGTCGCTCAAATTATTCCGATCGTTTGATTTATGAAAATTTTGAATTGTGAGGAGCGATGAGTTTTCTCAAATTTTCGCAACATCGTTATCTAGGGACGACTAACGAAAAGAACTGGTGACCAATTCGCAATGGCAATTGACCAAACGATCTCGATCGCTTGATTTAAAAAATTATTAGTATTGGTCAACTTTACACACCCGAACACTTCGAATCGTGCGGAAATGATGAGTTTTTAACGAATCTTCGCAATAAATTATTATGTAGGACCAAATATTGACCAATTCTCAAAAATAGTCGACCGAGTTTTTCTGATAGTTGGATTTATAAAATTATTAGTATTGGTCTACTCTCCAGTATCAAACACTTCGATTCGGACGGAAATATGTGTTTTTAACGAATTTTCTTAATAAATCAATAAATAGGGATGCCAAAATGAGAAAAACTAATGACCAACCTTAAACGACAGTCGACCAAACGATTCCGATCGTTGGATTTATAAAATTATTGTGAAAAGGTGAGCTTTTAACGAAGTTTTGCAAGAAGTCGTTTCGTAGAGATGACCAAACAAAACCAACTAGTATTCAATCTTCAATGATAGCCAACCAAATGATTCTGATCGTTGGATTTATAAATTTATTCGTGGTGTCGGTAATATTTATAGACCCGAACACTTTAAACTCTTCGGAAAGATACATTTTTAACGAATTTTGCAATAAATCGTTTCGTCGGAATGTGACAAACTCAACGACAGTCGACCAAACCGTCCGACCGTTGGATTTATAAAATTATTAGTATTGGTGAATTTTCCAGACCCCCCCCCCCCCCCCGCACACACACACACACATTGAATTGAGCGGAAAGATTAGGTTTTAACGAATTTTCGCGATAAATCGTTTCGTAGGGATGACTAAACGAAATCAACTAGTGACCAATCCTCAACGAGTTATGAAGAACCAAATAATTGAATTGATTTTACCTTATGTCTGTCACTTTAGACACAATTCTTTGAAAAAAGGTATATTTTTATCAAAATGGTATATTCCAATTGGATTTGTTATTAATTTTGTAAAATGAAATTCCTTTGAACTGAAAATTACAGTTCCTTAAAGCAACGCAAAACGAAATATTAAAAATAATCAGTAGAATACAATTTTAATATGGAATAGATGGTACAAACAGAATTGTCTTACAGGACGAAACGAATGAAGAATCAAAAGTTCTCTGAATGTTTTACTGATATGGTTAACTATAGCTAAAGGAAGCAGTGGTACTAAATTCATGGAGAATATCAAAAGTTGTTCAAATAGGTTTTCGAAAACGAATGCCTGACGGAGTAAAATTGGTGGGGTTTCGGACCACTTTTACAATAGAGGATGTGGCCAAATTTATGAACGGCACATGTGTAACGTGAGCATAGTGATTATTCAGAGTTGGTTATATCAGGTAGGACTGCAGCTAGCTGAACATAGAAGCGAGGCAGTACTAATCACCAGTAGAAAAGAGCGGGAAAAAATTATTTAATAAAAATTTTTAAAATGGGACAGGGAAAACGATTGACGGATGAAAAAATAATTGCCATTAAATCATACATCGACTCAGGGCTAACAAACCGCCAAATTGCAGCAAAAATGAACAGGTCGTCAAAGGTCATCAATAATTACGTTAAATTAAAGGAGTCATATGGAAAGTACGCTGGCAGTGGGGCTAAATCAAACATAACCGACCGATGTAAGCGTCACATTTTTCATAATGCTGTCGATAGCACATAACAGCGCCGCAAATCCGATTATTATTTGCCAGATCTTATATGAATTGGGACGAAAAGTGGAAAACGGTGCTTCTCAGCGATGAGAAGAAATTTAATTTGGATGGCCCAGATGATTCGCAATATTATTGGCACGATCTTAGGAAAGATACAGAAATCCGTTTAAGCAGGAACTTTGGTGGAGGCTCGCTGATGCTTTGGGGTTTTGCTATAACGTAAAACTTCCGCTTGCCTGCTACAAGAATGAAATCGAAAGATTACACCGATAGTTGGAGATCAGCTTAATTGAGCACGCGGAAGATCCCACGGGCGCCAATTATGTGTTTCAACACATGGACTGAGGTGATGGACTGGCCAGCTTGCAGCCTGGACTTCAACCCCATTGAAAATTTATGGGGTATTCTTTCTCGCGAATCGTTTATCGGAATGGGAAGCAATTTGGTTCAGTGGTTGAATTAAAAAATCGCGTTAGGGAAGCTTGGATTGAAATTCGAATAGAAGTTCTACGAACATTAGTTTTAAGCATGCCCGATAGATTATTCGAGGTGAATAAGAACCAAGGTGGACATACAAAATATTGAGACATAAAATAAATTTATTTTTAAAATCAATTTTGGCATAATTCTAATGGTCTTGGAATTAAGGCTAATTTAATTTCGCATATTTTTATGACATTTTCAAAAAATTATAATTTCTATTTTGTATTGTTGGGAGTAAATAAAATAAATGTTGTTTAATTTTTTTTTAACCTAATGCATAAGTTTTATTTAAAAAAAATGCTACGAGGCTAATTCAAGTTCGCTAAGTGTATACGTTAGTGATAAATCAGCTATGTATATTATAGTAAATGCTGCCCTTTCACGTTTAATGCCTAACTATGGGAGCCTAAACAAAATCGTCGAAAACTGTTGACCAGTGTCGTCACATCCATTTTATTGTACGGTGTATTGATTTGGTCAGAACCACTGCAGCATGAATTCAATATATCGAAGATGTGTGTTTCGAGTGATCTGTGGATTTTGCATTATGTCGGATGATGCGGCCGATGTAATAGCAGGAATGCCTCCAACTGCTCTTCTGGCAGAGGAACGATAAAAAGTATACAATAATGGAGATCTAAGGTAATGGTGGAATTTCAACAACAATGGAGTGCATAAGAGAGAGGAAGAAACTATAACTAGACTCTAGTGATGGCTGTTCTGCTGTTGGTGGTTTCGACACGATTTCTCGAGCGAAAATTACGATTTTATTAAAAACTGCTTTTCAACAAACAATTAGACTGTGTGTGTACAGCCCAGGCAAATTGACTGATTTGAATTAAACTTCACACTTAAGTCGTTTTCATAAGTTGGAGAATTCTAGTGATCTATGGCCGAAATCTTCCTTCGGAATTCCATAGAAGCTTTTTTGTTTTTTGCAAAAGCCATCATTTAAGAGAAAAATTACTATAAACTGAAAATTTCTAAATTAAATTTGCAACAATAGCGGCCTACTTTCCAACATTTAGCGGAAATAACGGGTTTTGACAGAAACTATTTTACGCTCAAATCCGTTACCTCTATAGCCCAGACTGATTGACAGCATGAAGAAACTGAAGATCAGCATGAAGAAACTTCATACTTAAGATTTTTCCATAAATTCAATGATCATAGTGATATGTGGAGGAAACATCTGAACCGCAAGTGGCAGCTAAATATTTTAAAAACCCATTATAAACAAAGATATTTTAAATAAAATTGACTATGAAATCGGTTCAAATTTCAGACGAATTGACTGGTCGGATTAAACATTATCGTCCTAATGAAATTTGGTGATAATCAGTGGAAGCTTTCGTAAACTTTCTAATTTTTGTAATGTTGTTGAAAAGTAAACATTTAGGAATACAGACAGAATTAGATTTTCTGAAATTTAAGCGGGAATGAAGATCTTTTGGCGAAACATGACAGTTTTTACTAAAATTCTGGTAAGTTACATTTCTCGTTTAGAGATCAATTGTAGTGTATTCGATATAGAATAGGTTGTTGGCGGTTTCTTTTCTTAGAGGAGATAGCCGCTGCCCTACTTGAGTATGATCTCATACAATAGCAATTGTAAATCAAGACCAATAAATATGAAGCCTTATCGGCTAACCTGGATCTGCACAGCAGAACTCGATGACTAGGTCAAAGAAATAGTGATAACTATTATCGAAGGTTTTTGTAGCCACTGACACTAACGATAACTGTTGTAGATTAACTTGGTAAGTTAATCTATTTTTCAACCTGAATCTTGCAAGGGGGTATCACCTGGTTCTCTGCTTCAAAAACTCACAAATATTTTATTCTTCATCGACCTGAAGCGTGATACTTAAAGGAACATTTATTTTATATAAGATGCACATTGTGCTTAGACGTTTAGTTCAATGAAGATTAAGTTCATCTCTCCGCCAATTACGAAGTACCCCGATTTCTGTAAACCGTATTTTGTCACAACTTGAGTCTCGAAATGCACTTTTCCACTATATAGAAAATGAGTCACTGGCAATAATTTGGTCGTTAAGAAATTTCCGTCACAAATATTTACAAGCGGATTCTTTTAGTCGTGTGGATATACCAAATTATGACCAGTGAATCTTGCTCTGAAATTAGAGCAACATATAAATGAAATTTTTAAGAAATTCTTACGTTCAATTGAGGGAACCAAGGTATACTGTAATGCCATTTAAATCTTATTAAGATTTTTCAAAATATTTTGTCAGGTTAAAAATTTATGGGCCGTGCGTTAGGTCAAGTCAATGACAATTCCTGTCATGTCAGATAATCCCTTCCAAACTATTTTCTAGATGTTGTTGTGTCTTTACCATTTCTTACGAATAAAATAGATTTATACACTCACAACGAAAGATGATCTTAGTAAATATTTAATAGCAGTACCAACAACGGAGCGTTAAGAAAGCGTCACGTTAAAAAACCACTTCTGAGTAATTCGGAAACCTTTGCAATATTTAGTAATTAACACGATTCGCTTCATACAGATACCCAACAGCGTAAAGTGGTCACGGACGAGAATTTGTAGAATATGATTTTTTAAAAAGCGTGAAGATGAATATGTTTCATGCGAAAAAATGCTTTAATCGCAAATACCCTCCACCAAAAATAAATATTTATATTATTTTAAAATCTCCGAACCTTATAAAAGCATATACAATTTATATAAAATACAAATAAAATATGTAAATATAGCTACATACCGTATTTCCAGATGCCGATTCATTAGAAGATGCTTCCATTATAATTTCTTAAAAAAATCTTCTTTCACCAAAAGTTACGATCTCTCACCATCGTCTTCACACCATAATTATGTACATACTAGATTAGGAAATTTTATTTTACATTAGGTTTTCTAAAATATAATTGATACCCATCACCGTCTATCTAAATAAAATATATAAAATTAAGTACATTAATGACGTAATCATAGTAATAGAGGAATAATTGTATTAACCACAACAAGCATTGTTAATCAAGCACAACAAAACAAATGATACGTTAACCTCTTATGGAGTGCAAGATGTTAACGTTAATTAATTTTAATGAATTATGGTAATCAATCAGCCAAATTTATTTACAGTCGGTATAATAAAATTTATCTAATTAAAATTTATCTTATGACAGTGGCCAAGATGTTTATTTTCATAAACAAAACTTGTTTATGTGCTCCACACTCGTCCTCCAGGGGATTCTGTTATATGATTATTTATTTCTAGTCTGTGTATTTATACTTTGTACCTCTTTTGTATACAGATTTTCCCATAATTTATTTCTGTGTTCATAAAGAAAATTGTAGTCAAAGGAATACATAATTCAGATGTTCAAGGTTTGGTACGGTACAAAAAGAAAAGGTACTGGCTACGTATATATACTTTAGGATACGAGGGTTAAGTATATATAATGAATTATGGGATTCGAATGGATAATGTTTTTAAATTATGTGTTTTTAATTTTTTAATAGGGCCTCTTGAGAGACGGTGCGTTTGGGTGTGATGCTCAATACCGGCTTCTTTGTTTTTGAATTTGGTTTGGATCAAAATTACCAGGTTAATTATTTATAATATTTCGTCGGTACGAGTCCAAATTGAGATTGGGATTTGAAAAAGTTTTGAATTGTTACACTTTAATTAAATTTGACATCCAATTGTACGTGATTTCAAATCGGCAAAAAAAAGAAACTTTAAAATGTGAGGATCCACCTTATAATTCGATTGTTCATTGAACCAGAATAGATCAGTCTAGGTTATTCGTATCTGCCTTAAAATTCAGCTACCACGGCTGGCCGTGGTTAATATATGTATGTGTGTCGTACTAAAGCAGTCGGACATGGCAGTATATACACTATGGCGAATACACCGTTGTGGAATTTGTCCCACTAAAAATTTTAATTCAGATGTATTAGCATTTACACTGTTAAACCAAAAGTTTACCGAAATAACAATATTATAATAGAAAGAGATGAAATTAGGCGCCGTATTTGTTCTTATTGGGTTTAATTTGCAAAGACGACAGCAAAATAAAACACACTAACTAATTTAATAAACAAACTCTCTTCTTTTCAGAATTTAGCAAAACAAATTTTATTCAAACCAATAAAATCGTCTTCATTTTACTTAAGGCTATTATTTCCACATAGTGGAATTTTCTGACAAACTCTACGATATCCATAATTTATTTTAACAAGAATTACGTAAACCAATAAAACTGACTTGATTTACTAGAACTAAAAAGGATGCCTATACTCTCAACTTGAAAATTGCACTTGATTCATTTGATTGTGTTACCTGACAAACTCCAAGATTTCCGAAATTTATTGAAACTACTACTCATACCGACCGAATTGACTTAATTTACGAGAACAAAATTTAGAATTATCCCATTTTTATGGAAATATCCTCACTTGATTGCCTTATCCTAATGTAATAATAACTTCAACATAGTGGAACAATTAAGGGAAGAAAAAAATTAAAAAAGGTGTTTAAAATAAAATAGACGTATTTTATGAATATCTAAGATAGATGATAGAATGAACATCCAAATGCAGGAAAAGATTTCTAATATATTATTGAAAAACTGTGATACTGGAAATAATCAAATAACACAAAATAACAACCAATATTTGTAACCAACCAGTTTCCTCAGTAACGGGTGTTACCTCCACGAGCTTTTACAACTGCTTCCATTCGTCTTGCCATGCTTCCGATAACACTGTCGATTGTTTCTTATTTATCATCTTATTTATCTTATTTATCAATCTGATAAATTTTCCCATTCGTCCAAGAGTATACATTACGAAGTTCTTCTGTGTTTCTCAAACTGCTGGATTTCGAGCTCGGACCTGTCTCTCTATCGGGTTCAAATCTGGAGAATTTGCAGGCCAGTTCCAATCTCAGACAGAAAAAGGTATTTCCAGGACGTGCAGTATGCGGTCGGGCATTATCCTGCATTAAAACAAAATTTTCTCCGATAAATGGGGCAAATGGTACCACATGTTCTAGCAGAATATCTTTATCATATTGATCAGCTATAAGGGATCCGCCATCAAAAATCACAAATTCAATAAAGCACCTAAACAAATACCGGCCTAAACCATAATTGAGCCTCCATCGGCGACGGTTATAGTAGTACATATAATACATACTGGTATGGTGACGAAGACGATACCCAAGCTACAGATAATGATTGCAACCTAACTCAAATAGGACAATTAATAGCCAAAAATGAATCACCGATGGTTAAATGTGTACGTTGTGCTGCACATACGCTACAACTAGTTGTGCAAGATGTACTAAAAAATTCAAATCTGATAGGAAAATTGAATCAAATACGTAAAATTGCAATAGAACTACGCAGACCAACAAACCTCAATAAAATAAAATTAAACAAAATTAAAGAAATTAAAGCTTCCTATTTTAAATGTACCTACCCGCTGGAGTTCGTCGTTCTTCTTAGTAGAATGTATTTTACACCTAAAACCGTTCATCGAAGAAGAATTGAATTTAATTCATGATGATGGAGGGGGGGGGGGACTTCATGGGTGATTTTATTAAATCATTCCTACCCGTGAAAAATTGTACATTTCACCTTCAAAGTGCCAGCATAACTGTAACTGATTTCCGGTCTATCGAGGCAAATTTATTAATGGCGGTAAGGCGCCCAACTACGGCGGCCTATCGAGGCAAATTTAAGTTACGGCGGGAAGACGCCCAACCATTACAGCGGCCTATCGAGGCTAAATTTATAAATTCGGGAAGACGCCCAATCCATTTCGGCAATGAAGGACGCTGCAACACCCAAGGTCGACCTCAATGAGGTCAAAAGGTACCGATTTATTTTTTATTTCATTTGCTTTTTTTTAATCAACATTTTTCAATTTCAATTCTGAAATTAAATTTTTGTATTTATTTTCAAATTTTCAATTTTCAATTTTTGAATTTTCGAATTCAAATATATTGTGTAATCGAGTGACATAACGGATGCTTGGTACGCGTGAGAGGGTGCACATTGGTTTCGCTACATAATTATTCAAGTTCAGCGACCATTTTAGTTTGATCAAGTTTTTTTATTTTTCCCCCCTTCCGCCTCTGATCGTTTGGTGAAAATTGTAAAAATAAAAAATTGCACTGCGATTCCTTTCGGCATTTATTATTACAGTTTTATTATTTTCTCGCCCTCATCGAATTCGATTTATTTTTCCGTTATTGCCCTGGTTATGTTATCTATTTTTGTTTCTTCTGTTTTTTGGTAATAAGGTTAATTACTAAATTTTTCTGATTGGTTTGATGGGAGGGGGGGGGGTCTCATTTGTTGTCGTGTTCTATAGTCGTTCCTAGATGGATTCACCCGGTTAATATTATTTTTACTCACTCTTCTCAAATTTCGGCCGATTTAATTCTGGTGTTAATTCAATTTAGTTTCAGTATTTACTTTTATTTTTGGTTTGTTCCACGGTGTAGGCCAGGAATATACAAGTCTCAACTTCCTCATGACCCAAAACCCTGAGACCAAGACGACAAAATCAACGTGAAAGAGGCCTGCATATTTAGATGAATCTGAGGGTTGGCTTCGTGCCACCACGTAACAAAATTTGTTGACTCCGTGATGGCTCAAAGTGACCTTAATTCCGTTACGTCGGATTACCGTCACACATTCTGATACATTAATCGCCAAAGTTATGCAATGGTGCACGATTAGTAGTTAAAAAATTGATGAATAGCTAATTGAAGCAATTAGCAAAGTTTCACGAATCGTGAAGCAATTTCACGAATACCACTCATTCCGACAGATATGGTGTTAGAGCTAAAACGACTTAAATTTCCAATAAGCCTGGCGTTCGCGTTTGAATTTAGAAAACGAATGCTTCTCAACCATCTGATCTTTATGTTAATGCAGAAAACGGACAAACCAAAAATATAGTACAATACATTCACTAGTTTTAAAATAAAAAACGATTTTCAGTGAAAAACATCTTTTCTTTCTTTCCTTTCAATTCAAAGCATTGCCACAGCAACGCAAAGTAGGTATTAAATTGAATGATGTGTGTTCTCGGTGAATCTTTGTTCAATAAAATACTTTTATTTACTTCCCTAATAAGACTGTGCTAGTTAAAAAATGTGACAAGCTGGGCACCCAGGGGGTAAACCTAATTCGAGTACGCTAAATTCAATAGTGCTAGTCCCATTTCAAAGTTAGTCCCAATTTTTGAGATATCGCTCTCGACATGTTTTGGCTCTGAGTCAAAATTTGTAAATATACACTCATTTTCACGTTGATATCTCTTGAACCATTAAGATTTTCGTTTTGCCTTTTTCAGCAAAGTTGTTGCGCAAGCCAAGACAAACAACTTTGCCGAACATATCAAGACCGAAAAACCACGTCCATCATATATGTGTGTTTTACTTAGGCCAAGGGTAGGTTATGTTAGGTTGGAGTGGCTGCTTTCGTACACTTAGACCAGTAGTGGCCCGTTGTGATACCACAGGATCCTATTTCCCCTTTATCCCTGTTGAAAACCATTCAGAGCTACGTACGTAGCGCAAAATATCTCGCACTCCACAGTCCGCGAGATCTGAAAGGCTGGCCATACTGTACACGCCCAAATACCTATGTCTTCTGTATGATAGTGCCGGACACGAGCATAGGAAGATATCTAAAGTCTCTTCCTCCTCTTCGTCCATGCAACTTCGACAAAGTCATTTGTCTGTAGACCCAGCCTTTTTGCCCTAAAAAGGCAAGGTCTTGTCAGTTTTGGCAAAAGCTTCTTACAGAAGACTGCGGCTCCTACCTTGTCGCCTAGAGAAACACGGGTCCATCTGTGCAGAGATCCGTATACACAGGTAAGATTAAATACAACTAGAGACCGGCATACTTAGGCCAAACAGGACGCTCATTTCAAATAAGAGACAAAGAACATACCAATGATTTAAAAAAAGCACATAACACTAAATTCAATAAAAATTTAACCATTTTGCTTTTAAAAAAGCTTTTAAAAAAGACCGAAATTAGCCAGGTTAGAAGTTATTGGTATAAATCTTGGGCACAATTTGATTCATGAGTCATGAGACAGTATACAATGTGCGTATACAAATTTCTCATGAGTCATGAGACAAATTGCGGCCAAAATTTACACCCTGAAAATATCCAAAAACAAAAACACCAACAATTTGCTTAACGACAAAATCAACACAAAAACCAATAAAATTTACGACTTATGATCCATAACATAAAAATAAAGGAGGTGCCAAGCAGCAACGCCTGGCAACAGTATTTAAACAGCTTCAAAATAAATTATGTAAAAGTAGTAAAAAATAAACCGAAATAAAATTAAAAATAAAACGTTTTTCATTTAAATATACAAAGTGACAAAAGAATACAAAAAATAAAGTGGAAATCGGCTTGTGAAATCTGATGAAATAAGTAATATAGGTGTTTTAAACTCAAGTGCTTTTGTTATGTGTGTGGGAAATTTTCCATAAATTTACAATTACGAGCAATCGCCGAAAAATAAGTGATGAATCCGCTCATTTATATCGACTATACTTTTCACCAAATTGGACGCCGTCTTATGTTTGTACGGCATGCATTTTCCATCTGCATAGATGGCAAAACACTGGAGCCGCAATGTCATTTGTGTCCCGATGATATGGATAGACGGGTGCATGCATTATATTCTCGGTACAAACAGAAAACAAAATTTGACATACACTGCAACGACAAATGCTCAACTACCGCTGCCGCATTCAGTTGAAATTCCTGTTCCGGAAAGATCAAACGCAACTGAGTAATATTTACCACCAATATTTGATAAAACCGGAGAAACATCTGCATCAATATATCAACCATCAAATGTCACTGCGCCATGCAATCACATTGAAATCTTGCAAAATCGTTTGGACATTATGGTACGACGCCTGAAACTGAAGTGAACATTTTGGCTCCAAATGTTCGGATATATGGAGCAATAAATCGTCATCGTCATTTTACGATTTTTTTCAAATCAATGGAGAATAATTCACTCGCTTTTTGCATTGATATTCGTAGTTTGGTATCCAGAACGCACAATGCATATAATCCCGAAGATTGGCGATTGTTTATCGATTCCTCCAAAAGTAGTTTGAAGGCAATTTTCCTTCACGTTACCAACTCAAAAAATTACATTCCAATTGCAGTCAGCACAAACACAAAGGAAACTTATGCATCAATGGAAAAAATCATTGATTTGATTAATTACGATGATCATCAACGGAAAGTTTCTTCAAATTTAAAAGTGATAGCTCATTTAAGAGGCTTGCAATTGGGTTACACTAAAAACGTGTGTTTTATGTGCTTATGGAATACACGTTTTAAAGGCGACCAATACAACGAACGGAACGGGGCTTTACGTGAGAACATTAGATTGCGATACGACAACATCGTTGAGGCTCAATGAAAATAAAAGAAGGTTGGTGTTTGCATCTATTCGGATCTAAGTTTTGATCAAATGAAATTTCATTTCGCATCTTGTTTTTTATTACAGGAATACTTAATGGACTATATATTCGTCGTTTGATGAACGATGATGCATTTGAAAATGCTTTCAGTGAACGAGAGCTTGTGGTATGAAAATGAGTAAAAGAAGTTAATAAGAATGTTCTCGGAATTAATTGATCCGATGATTGGCGTAAATATATTGAAAATATGCTGACCACTTTTCATAATATAAACGTTCGAATGTCATTTAAAATACATTTTTTGCATTGTCATGTGGAAAAATTCGCCGAACAATCATCAGCCGAATCCCATAAGCACGGCGAGCGTTTTCACCAGTGACGGTAAGGCTCGAACATTGGTACAGCGGCAAAAAGCTACATGCACCCTTGGGTGGCATTTGTTGGAATTTGCAAGAAGAAGAAGATCCCAAAGACGACACAACCGAAAGTTAAAAAAAGTATTAATTTTTTAGGAAAAAGTTAAACAAATCACCATAAAATCAACTGAATCGATTTAATTTTCTTTTAAATACGATGCGATGTTTATTCGATCCATTTCAATCGATTTAAAGTCAATAAATGGACAAAAAATTATAAAAAGTGTTTTTCATCGAAATGAAAAGAAAAAAAACACAAAAATGATGATGTGGTCGGCAAAGTTGTTTGTCTTGGCTTGCGCAACAACTTTGCTGAAGAAAGCAAAACGAAAATTTTAATCGTTCAAGAGCTATCAACGTGAAAATGAGTGTATATTTTGACAAATTTTTGACTCAGAGCCAAAACATGTCGAAAGCGATTTCTCAAAAATGGGGACTAACTTTGAAATGGAACTAGCACAGAATTCAGCATACTTGAATTAGAGTTACCCCCTGGGTGCCCAGCTTGTCACTAAGAAAAATTTTCGATGCAAGCACCGTGTAATTAATATCAGACTGAGCCACAGCGAAGCGTTCCCGGGTTTAGCTAAATATTTTGATGAAACTTATTGAAGTTAACTAGCTATTCACAAACTGTTAGGAGCGATAAAATGATTTGTAAACGATTCTTGCCACATTTCTATTATACGAGTAAAACACTCATTATTTCTCGAAAAGGTCCGTAATTACGAAAAATAACAAATTTCTACTAAATTCTCGAAAACACTCCAGTCATTTAAAGGTCACCATATACAGTATCCACTTTTGGTACAGCATTGCCTGTCTGGATTATAATAGAAGAAAACAAGTTTAACCACAAAATAATATTTTCTTTGTGGTTAATCACATTCTAGACTGAAGTAAATTAATGGCTTCCCCTTAAAGAGATTTGAAATTAAATCGACACTATATACAAATTAAGACGTTTTTCCCAGAATACCGAAAAGGTCAAAAAATTGAATTCCTTCAATAACTACCAAAATATATCAAGATCTAAATTTCTCAACACCGCTCATGTACGCAAACTAATTTAACCCATATCGAAATACACTTGATGTGTATACACAAAATGTAACCAAATTTCCACCTTAGAATTATGTATATAAAACGGTAATAGGGAACGTTTTTTTACCACATTAGATGAAAACATCATCAATCTTATCAGCATCTTCTCATCTAAAAGCAAGTGAAACAGAAAAAATTGAAATGAACAGCACTAGAGGAAAAAAAAATCTCAAGGCAAAATTATTAACCTACATATACTCGTATGTATATAAGATACCATACGTATACACACATACGTATATACGTAAGCCAATGATAAATGTAGATACCAAAACCAAAATCTTATTAAACGGTTAAAAAAATCCGGCACAAAAATAATAATACGTTAACCCAAATAATATAGAGCGAAAAAAGCTCCTCATCCCAGTTGGGCCAACGGCAACCAAAAAAAAAGCTCACATCAGAAATAATAAATGAAGTAGTGTATAGTAGAGAAAGTAGGATCCGCATGTATCGCTTTACATATATACACTTTATACATACGTAGGGGTAACTTTAAAGCTATGTATACATTATACAGTAAGCTACTTTAATTTATGTACGACATAAATTCCTGATTTATGATTATACAAAACCATCACACAACATACTTAATATACATACAGCTATATTATAATACAACGACGACTAACAACTAAATCGGGGTAATTTAACGTAAGCTTTTTTCTATGTTTTTGTTGTTGTTTCGAAACTTTCGAGTCGTCGTCATCGTCGTAGTCGTGGTCGGGGGGTGATTGATGAATTGTTAACATCGAAAAATATAATTCAATGTTACACTTAATATTTTGTAGTACGACATCAAAAACTATTTATTAACGAACTGTATAAAGTTGTGTATATTATGTTACTGCGCGATATACGACATGATAAGATAGCAATCTTGTCGATTTAAAAAATAAAAAACAGAAATTATACTTTAAAACGGATATAATTCGCTAGAGAGGGAATACGACTTAAAATGGTTTTTTGTGTTTATCGTGTGCACTGTACTGCGTTAATTAAAATTACATTAGTTTGATTAGGTGTCTTTGAGTTGGTTTTTGGCCCCAGTACTCCGTAAAACCGGTTTAATAAGCAGAATTACGTGACAGTAAAAATACTGAAAGGCTTGATACTGTGTACTGTGTATATAGAAAATGGCATAATTTACCACTTTACGACTTTGATGTGTTTTTTTTTCGACCCATATCTATCTCTAATATGATGGATGGACGATAATTAAACGCAATTCCTTTGGGGTTGGTTTAGAATTATATTCATGCTGCTTTTAATTTTCCTATTTGAAAACAAAATTTTGAAAGCATAACAACTTTTTTGTTTTGTTTCAAGGTAATTCGTTTAATTATACATTTTACTATCTGTACCATTTACTTTAGTTAAATTTAAATTCGAGCTGAAAATTCAAAATGTTTGGATATTATTCCCAATTCACAGTGGTTTATCTGAATAAGTTGAAGGCCTACAGTTACAGCCGTGATGTGACATTTTTAATGATGCATCGGCCACATATCTTATGAATTGTCACAATTATATGAAATTTTGAAAGACAGTCTACTGAAAATATCGCTGCTGTTGCTGAGAGGATACGCAAAAGTCCGAGGTGGTCAATTTCTCGTTTTTCACAATAACAACGCCTTTCAGCGGCTTCCAACTGAGCCAGGAACTTAAGGTAAACGACCATAGAAAACTCTGTGTGAATGGGGCTCTGGATCAATTGAGAGTTGACTCAAATTTCGCCAAAAAAATCATCTTCAGTGACGCGGCCTATTTTTGGATGAATGGATATGTGAACAAGCAAAATTGTCGGATTTGGGGCGATAGCACTTTACAAGAGATACTCCAGCACCAAATGCATTCCAAGAAAGTCACTGTTTGGTGGGGATTTTGGTCTGGCAGAACCATCGATCCCTATTTATTATAACAGTCAACGGTGAGCGCTACAGACCGATGATAAGCAACTGTTAGGCCAAAAAAGAACTGGATGATATGGATAATACCGACGACAAGTGGTTTCAACAGGAAGTCGCTACGTGCCATAAAGCGCATGCCACGATGGACATTCTGCAAGAGCGATTTGAGGGCATGGTTATCTCGCGCGACAACGACGTTTGACGAAATAATTGTCCAGTTGTAATTTTTCGTTTTATGGTTCACACAGTTTTGTTTCCTAACTGCATGCCGATTCGAAATCCGATTTACGTAGAACCATCTGCACATTAAATAGCTCCATGCCATGAGTGTTCATGGCATGTTGCGTTCATTTCCGTCACATATCGTAATCAGATGATGAAAAATCTCTTTTGCATCCTGCCCCTATCGGGATTCGAACTCCGTACCTCCCGATCTAAACGCCAAAGCTTTAACCACTGTGCCATTTGCTCGGTCAGAACAAAGGTTGCATATAACGAATTCACTAATATCCATGACCGTTGATCGTTTATTAAATAAACCCACGTTGATTATGAAGAAACGTATTGGTTGATCAAGAATGACAATGACGATAAAATTCCTAAAGCCCCAAATAATTGTAAATAATTAATTTCCTGAATGATGGAGTTTGGGATTATTAGATGAATTATCAAGATACTGCAGGAAGACTGATCGGTCCGTCGAAGTTATATAGGACATTTATATATTTCTTGAATCATTCAAGGTTTGGTCAGATGGCATGAGGCTTGTGTAGTTTTATAAAGTTCAAGTTTGATTTAATAGTCGTTGAATTATTGATTGCCTCAAAAAATTTCTTATATATGACGTTTGATTGATGGAATGGATATTCTTAACGGCAGGCTTCCAAGTAGAGCGCACACAAGCATTGCGAAGTCACCAACAGAACCTTAACTAACTGACCAGATTTTTTCAAGTTAGAAGTGAATCCGCCAATGGACGAAATCGATAAACCAATAATATTAAAACCATAATCAACGCAAGGTGAGCTAAAGGCGACCGTTTGGAACAAAATTTCAAAACCATCAACGACGTCTAACATTAGCACCCACCATCAACGAAAATTCGAGAATAAAGGAGGTGCCGCACTTAAGCCAAACAATATGGCTCTTTCTCACATTCTGTGGAAAATGAGTTGTTCGTCAAAGCGGCAGTAGCAACGAGATTTATCGAAGTTTCTCCAAGTTACTGAAAGAAGAAGTAGTATTTAAATGGTACGAGCTGATATAGATAGAAATCATTTGCCAAACATAAAATGAAAAAAAGGCTAGAAACAGCACAAAATACGGAACCATCTCCGGGAGTGTTCAGAAAATCGTTTCAAGGATGCAATGAAGTAGAAGAGGTAATGCCAGAGATGTAAAATTTAAGCCGACAAACAACATGTGATACAATTTCTCGTTGAAACTGTTGAAAAAAACATTCTGTAGACAAACCTTTTACATTTTAAGTTGCTTCGAATACAAAACGAGCGATACTTAGGAAAATGTTAAAGTGGACAGGTAAGGGATCGAAGTAATTAAGGATTCGAGACGAAAGAAATGGTAAAACACAACCATTAACAAATGTTTGAACATCCTGCAAGAGAGAGTTTTTTTTAAAGCGGACCAAGCAAGAAGTAATTAATTAGAAGAGAGTTTGAGAAGAAACATCGTAGAAAGTCTAAAATTGGGCTTGGAAGTGACTGACAACGGGTTCGCTAAATGCAAACATTCGAAAAGTGGTCAACTACTATATTCAGATATTTGGGAATGATTTGATACGAAATGTAAGGTGAGACGATTTAAAAATAGATCGTGATCAGATGCTACGGTTGGGAGTAGTGGAAGCGATGGGTCCCGCCACATGCGGACACCTTGTTGTTTGCGTGTGAAAATCTTCAGGTTAATTTAGTTTTTGCTTAGACGTGCTAGCTCAAGTTACAGTAAAGGATAGTTACTCTTTACTCTAACATCAACAGGACTTTAGGACAGTTATCCGGTATAAAATACTTGTCCAGCTTAGACTTAACCTAGTTTTTCTGGGAAATTGAATTAAGTGCTGCAAGTCACCCTAGAACGTTCTTTATTCCTTGAAGAGCTCTATTCCAGTACAAATGTATGTCTGTCGGATCGCGTAATGCTAGCCAAACTCTTTGATGGACAAGGTAGGGAGAGTATAATACTGCTAAAGGCAACGAACTTATAACACTGCTAAAGGCAACATCTTAAGATACGTTTAGAAAAAGTTGCGATTCTTCTTTAGAGAAATAATTTGAATGCGTTCTCGACAAGCACGGATAAATTAACGGCTTCGAGAAGATTACTGCCATACTGAACTTTCAACTCTCAAGCATGGGATGGCCGGTAGCGAAGATTTGTCGCTGATATTTCGAACTGTCGCCGCTCAAGCCGTTGGGGCGTTTTATATAGGAAAATTATGTCTGATGGTCGAAAATATCGGTAGAGGTACAACAATACGTCAAGGTTTCAGTTTATTCGAAGAAATTCAAAGTTTTTTTTAAATTTTTTTAAAAAGAATACATAATAGTATGATCTCAGCACTTCACAACTACATAAGCGCAGATTAAAAGAACTGGAGCGAAGTGTTATATCTTGTGCACTGTAAGTACGTATTGTTCGTGCGGACACAGAAGTCTTTTCGATATAATCGATATTTCGTTAATGTTGGCGAACAGAGAGCGAAAGTCCCTGTGTCACAATAAGGAAGAGCATTCTCAAATTATGGAGAGAACACACCAAGATTTTAGCTTTAATCTTAATAAAATGCAAAAACTGCTAGAGGAAATATAATTTGAGGGGCAATCAATTAGGAAAAGAGGGTATTTGTTTGGTGAGAGAATCATGACGCAGATATTCAAAGAACATATCAGACTATAGCCCGCTATAGTCTATTCATCTCCAGTAGTATGACTTCGAACTCCAGCGTAGAAAGGAAAAATTAAATATAGTGCCTGATGTATTTTCTAGTGCTGTGAGGCCTTGTTCAATAAATTCAATGCCGACAGGCAGGAAAACCAGATTTACAAAAAAATCCAATAAGGAGCCCTCCAAAAACATCAAAAACATGGAAAAAGAAGTTATATATTACACACTACGGGAGGAAATTCACACCTGGAATTCATCAAAATGCCTGTATAATGTTAAAAATATCGGTACCCATATTCAAAGGTTTTGAGAACTTCAAACCGAACAAACTAACTTGCGATATTTCGAGGGTAGCCATCCTCAAGATACAGGGCTGTTAATTTACTTCAAGAAGTTCAAAGATTTTCTGCAATATTACCGGAGGTGCATACTACCACCCGCAGGCGAATCCACCCAAAAGAATAAATAAAAGTATCCTCTACTATTCGTTGCTACATAGGCGAAGATTAAAGGATCTGGAGCAAAGAAATCTTGTGTTCTATGTACAGCGAGTGCATAGAACACAAGATTGCTTGTCTCTTTCATTTCGTTAATTTTGGTCCGAAACAGAGCACTAACAGATCATTATGGAGAGAACACACAGAGCGGTTACCTATAATCTTAATGGAACATGCGTGAACTACGAGGAGATATAATTTGCGGAGTCGCTCAATAAAATTTAAGGTAAATGAAACATGAAAAGGAAGTATAAGCAGTTTAACACGTACGAAGGATACAACCCCAAGTTTGATCCAGTATACAACTAGATTGGTTTTATGCTACTGATTAGAGGAAATGTAACTGAGGAAACGATTTTGGATTATTATCAGTCAAATTGGATGTCAATGTCGTAGAAGTAGTCCGGCAGAAAGTTCCGAAGATGAAGTGGCCAATTATAATATTGATGGTAATAATTCCAAAACCGATTATGGAGAGGGCAGTCAGTCACACTTATATGTAATTGACAACGAGGAGGTTGTAGACGATGATAATTTTTTAATTGAAGAAGACGAAGAAGAATATTGCGCCCGGATCGTGGTACCTCTACCAGAATAAAAATTTCAACAGAAGTTGGAGTGCAAATCCTCCGGCTGTAAGAAATGTGCAAAATTTTCAAATTTTTTTCGGGACCTTTTGGAAAAGCCCGTAAATTCTGCAATAGACGACCTGCGTTAAAAATTGCGACGAGAAATTGGACGAGTTGTATATAGTAGAGAAAATCGTCCATTTTACCGGACTCGCCCAACGGCGAGCATGGGTTGAATCAGCTGTTTCGACAACTACTGGACCAAACAGGAACGTTTAAAGCTCGAGAAATTGGCATCGTTCCGTGATATTTGGAAAATGTTTTCGGAAAACATCCGCCGTCCACATAAATCGTCAGCATATTTGACGATCGATGAACACCTGTTGCAAACGTGAGGCCGATGTTCATAAGGTATTAAAGTTGTATGCGGCTTTAGGACGCGAAAAATGCCTATCACAGCACCAAAGAACACACAAGGACAATTTTTTTCACTATTTGCGAATTGGCGGATCAATTGATACAGAAAAAACCAGTCGTTGGTACAATGAGAAGTGACAAACCAGACGTACCGAAGGAGTTCGCTCATAAATCTTGCGTAAATGAAAGGCTCGAGGAATTCTCATTGTTTTGCTTCAAAGGCCATTTACCCTTGTCAGTTACGCGCCAAAGAAAGGTAAGAATGTTTTGGTGCTATCGACACTACCTGATGATGACGGCATTAATAAGCGGTCGAATAACCAAATATTGGTTGACACCCTTTACTTGGAAGCCGTAGCCGCTTTGAATCTTTATAAATTAGCAAATCTCTTCGTGCAGCGGGTATCGTCAGCGCACAAGATATTTCTGAAAGAATGAGCGCTTCAATTTATAAGCGCATACATTTTGGAACGCTTTACACAAAAGCTCAAGGCATGAAGATACTCGTTGCTACCTATGCCATAGACTTGATGATGTAAAGACAAGAATTCGATTCCATTTCTGTAATAATCTAACATGCGTCCCAAACATGCAAAAACCCTTTGCGATGGATGGGCTAACACTGAGGTGCTCGATTGAGAAGAAGGAGAAGTGAAGAATTATGATTCTCCAGAAATGTTCATTTAACCATTATATGAGAAAATATAAATGTCTCTGAAATAAATTTTAAATATATTTGTCCATTTCTCGTATAAAATACAAGGACAAATGTGGGGGTCAGCCCTGTTCACCTACAACGTTAGAGAAAACAGTTCACCTAGAGAAGGTTAAAACAATCTGATACTTAACCTTGAAAGTACACTAAAAAGGTTAAAATGTTGGTTATCTTTGATAAAGTGATTTTGTCAAATCCGAGCAATAAATTTTTATTTAATTATTTCGATTTAATTGCAAGACTGCAAGCGAGTTAAACGTGCTAAAAATTACAAAAATGTTAATGAATAGATTTAATATATGTACATGTGTACGTCAGAAATTTCAATATAATTAAATTATTTGCAACTCAAGAATGAATCACCTCGGTTATAGCAACATTCACTCACCCACTATTTCCTTATAGTTTTTTGGTTATATAATAAAGGCATATCATATTATGCCATCAATTTACTGTCGCTTTAAAAGCAGCGTCATATAGCTGGCTATTTATTACATTCACTCGCCTTATACTAGACATCAACAACAAAAAAACAGGTTAATCGCCGACCTATCTAGAATAGTACAATAGAAACTGAAATCTAATATTATTTGCAATAATTTACAAATAAAGTTAAGAACATTATATTAAAAAACTCCAAAGCAAGCACAGCCAAGATACACATATACGGTAGACCCATATATGGTGGACTAAAAATAACACACATTAATCAATGTCATTCATTACCTATGCGGTGGTTGTTTGGGTTGTTCGGCTGATGCTCACATATATTCCACTACGTAAACTGTATACGATTCTAGATCGTCTGTGTAATAAATTTGTTAGCAACCCTATTTTATACCCCCGGTTTCTTCTTCCGTATTTTACATCGAATCTGGAAATATACCAAAAAAATTGGAAAAATGTTATAAATTGCTCTAAATTGTGTAATATTACATTTGATTGAAGCGGATTACAGATTAAGGATTGAAAAATAAATTTTACAATAAATGCTTAAAATGGTTGGTGCGTATTTTGTAGCACTTGAAAATGTTGTTAATTGACAAATTAATCAAATCTGTTGAAATTTGTACACTTCTCAGCAGATCAATATCACACTCCCCTTATTTATTGTATTTGTATCGGTGGTGCCATTCAAAATTGCTATATTTTCATGTAGGTTTATATAATTAAATGTCACCTGTGAACTTTATCCAAAATCAATCACAAATAGCACTAATACGCGAAATTCTGCCACTTCGTTCCGGTAGTACATAGGTTGTGCATTTTGAGAGTGATACACGTTCACCTGATGGTTGAAACTACGCCGGTGTCAACTCCCGTACGATAATGATTGAAGAACACAATATAATCCAAATATTCGCTTATTGATGCCTTCGAATTCTAAAGTAGTTTAGGCAAGCAAAATTTTGAACGGAAAACGATTCAATTGATCTACAATTCAATTCTTGAGGTTTTAGTCATGTTTTAGCCCCAAATCCCAAAGGGATTTTCCTGAAACTTTAAGCAGAGCTTAAACTGACCAATATCTATCTACAAATATTCGCTTATTGATGCCTTCGAATTCTAAAGTAGTTTAGGAAAGCAAAATTATGAACAGAAAACGATTCAATTGATCTGCAATTCAATTCTTGAGGTTTTAATCAAGTTTCAGTTTAATTAGGTTTTATTCAACTTTGAGTGCTATTATAAGCAATAATTGAAAGATGCACTAATACAATCAAACGATTTTAAATTTAGGAAAGTTTTAGGCAATTCTTCACTACCGTGTAGATTTGCTAAAGTAAAAGTTTTTCTATTTGACTTAAAACAATATATTTTATCATAATAGGCGGCAGGACCTCCAATAAGATAAATAAACTTCCAGGCTGGCGTAACTTAATTTATTTTGGGTGTTTTGGGAGCTTCTTTAGAGGATGATAGTGTTTTATCATCCTCTAAAAAAAATTAAATAACGTTACAGCTACTCAAACATATAACCTTCTTCGAAACATTCACTCTGGGTTCCTTCGCTTATTCATTCCCACTAAGTTGTTTATAACGGTTAAGCGTGCAGGTTTGAAATGATTCCACGTCTGATGGGCGCCCCTCTCCCCCTGGAATTTCGAGAGACTCTCGTTATACATAATTTAAAGCGTTGAATGTCACAATTTGAACAGGTTTGATTCGTAAATTTCAAATTTGCAGATTGCTTAATATGTAAGGGGACTACGAACAAAATAGATACACTAGTTTAGCCAAATTTAACTAACGACTGTAACAGTAATGAATGTTTTACGTCAGATTATAATGTTTTCCGCAAAAATAGTTCAGTTTCTGATGTGATTTGAACGGTAGAGGCGATCTTAATGCGTACTTAGTAATCCCCAATACCGACAATATTGCGCTGATTTGTGTTAAAATCAATCATAAACGCCATAATAGTCATGCGGACACCTATCAGCTCTTCGTAGATGCTGTCGATTTCGTTTTTGATAGCACTAATATTTTGGATGACCTTTTTGTCACCAAAAACACAAGCGAGCATAATATCCATTATGTTGCTGCGACTGCACGGTCTGCAATATAAGCTTTGATTATTCATAACTTCCCAAATTCTGGTTTGATGCAGATCAGTAACGTCAAGGACAATCTAAACAAGCAGCTTGACTTAGTATTCTCTTCTGGCTCAAATAACTGCACAGTTTCGAAAACAAATTTGATTATCACTACAAATTGACTTGTACCTATTTTAGGAAACAACAAGAGCTTCTAATTTTTATGCCGTAATCGTTGAATGCTTTCAACAGGCCATTCCTTATACTGTATGAAGAGACAAACTGGCAGTTCCACTATGGTGCAACAGAGAATTGTGTTCACTGCGTAATCAAAGAAATAAAAACTGGAAAAAATTCTTAAAGACGAAATTGGATTCGGATTACTTAAATTATGTGAAGATTAGGTTAGGTCAGGTTTCAGTGGTTGCTATCGCGGAAGATTAAACTTCCTACCATACCTGAAATGCCGCAACACAATTGAAACCATTACCTTATTAATAGACACGGGCGCCAATAAGAACATTATTAAACCCAATGTATTACCAAATCACCTCCTAGAATATCAAGAAACTTCGGTGAAAAATATTCTAGGGATACAAAAAACAACAAAGAAAGGAAAAATTTATTTTATAAACAAAGATCTACCAGCCCAAACCAATTATGAATTGGAATTTCACAGATTTTTCGATGACATTCTAGGGTCCGAGTCAGTGGCTAAACTAAACGCTAATATTGACTAAATTTCTTTAAATGGTCATTTATTCAAACTCTACCGTTATTATCCTTCAAAAAATTTCTATCACCATGTAGTTACATTTGATTCCTCCGAAAATGGTGACTGGGTAGTACTAGAATTTGGGATAGTAAATGACAAAATTACCATTCAACCTGGCTTATAAAGGGTGATTTTTTTGTGGTTAGGATTTTCATGCATTAGTATTTGACAGATCACGCGGGATTTCAGACAAGGTGTCAAAGAGAAAGATGCTCAGTATGCTTTGACATTTCATAATGAATAGACTTACTAACGAGCAACGTCGAATTTTCAGTGAATGGGCCCTAGAAAAGTTGGCAGAAAATCCGCTTTTTTATCGACAAATTTTGTTCAGCGATGAGGCTCATTTCTGGTTGAATGGCTACGTAAATAAGCAAAATTGGCGCATTTGGAGTGAAGAGCAACCAGAAGCCGTTCAAGAACTGCCCATGCATCCCGAAAAATGCACTGTTTGGTGTGGTTTGTACGCTGGTGGAATCATTGGACCGTATTTTTTCAAAGATGCTGTTGGACGCAACGTTACGGTGAATGGCGATCGCTATCGTTCGATGCTAACAAACTTTTTGTTGCCAAAAATGGAAGAACTGAACTTAGTTGACATGTGGTTTCAACAAGATGGCGCTACATGCCACACAGCTCGCGATTCTATGGCCATTTTGAGGGAAAACTTCGGAGAACAATTCATCTCAAGAAATGGCCCGGTAAGTTGGGCACCAAGATCATGCGATTTGACGCCTTTAGACTATTTTTTGTGGGGCTACGTCAAGTCTAAAGTCTACAGAAATAAGCCAGCAACTATTCCAGTTTTGGAAGACAACATTTCCGAAGAAATTCGGGCTATTCCGGCCGAAATGCTCGAAAAAGTTGCCCAAAATTGGACTTTCCGAATGGACCACCTAAGACGCAGCCGCGGTCAACATTTAAATGAAATTATCTTCAAAAAGTAAATGTCATGGACCAATCTAACGTTTCAAATAAAGAACCGATGAGATTTTGCAAATTTTATGCGTTTTTTTTTAAAAAAAAGTTCTCAAGCTCTTAAAAAATCACCCGTTATAAGGCTACCGATCATAAGACAACAGTTAGACTCTTATCGAGCGAACCAGAACCACCAAAAACCCTACCAAAATTAAAATTAAAACTTAATAATTTCGAAACAATAAAATCAATTCCCGTTTTAAACATTACACAATCAGTGTATTGTTCGGTAAGGAAGATATAGGAAAAGTAATTAGGTCAAATTACCTCAATTAAAACGAGCGTCAATCACTCATCAAAACCATTTATGACAATCAATCGGTTCTGTTAAAACAAAAAGAGAAATTATCGTCAACAACAGCGATCCAACACGTAGTTCATACACGGGACGAATTACCTGTTTATTCTACAACCTATAGATACCCACATCATTTCAAAGGAGATGTGGAGGAAAAAATTCAGGAAATGCAAAACAACGGCATTACAAAACACTCCAATCCTTAATCAGCACCGATTTGGGTAAATCCACGTATTTCACGACACTAGACCATAAATCTGGCTTCCACCAAATACCAATGGAAGACAAATCGCAAGCCAAAACAGCCTTTTCGCCGGACAGAGGTCATTTTGAGTTTTGCAGAATGTCTTTTGGTTTTTAGAATGATCCAGCAACATTTCAGTGGGTCATGAACAACGTATTACAAGGGCTACTGGGAAAAATATACCACGTATATCTAGATGATATCGATGTAGTGGAGGAACATCTAAACAACCACTTAAATAATCTAAGCACTGTTCTAAATGACTTTCTGCTTTCAATCTATACAACTCGACAAGTGCGAGTTTATGAAAAGAGAAACGGAATTCTTAGGGCATGTAATCTCGCAAGATGGTGTTAAACCAAATAGAAACAAAGTGCAAAACATAGTAGAATGGCCACTATCTCGTAATCAAAAAGAGATCTAGCAATTTTTAGGTTTTTCCGGTTATTATAGAAGTATTAAAGATTATTCTATTGATAGTTTAGTTAAACATGACCAAATACTTAAAGAAAGACGTACGACTAAATCTTGCAGACCCAACATATATCAGATCATTCGAAACGCTAAAGAAAATCATAGTGACAGATCAGATACTTGCGTACCCAGATTTCACGAGACCGTTTACCGTCAACCGTTGTTGTCAACAACATCATTATCGAAAGCTACCCTCAATATATCATCAAAAATAAGCAGAAATTATTCAACACCACGGACAACTATAATTACGTCCAAGGATACTCTGACATAAAAGAATTCAAAAACCAATGCATAAAGCCGCTAGTCATGGGAAAACAGAGCAACTGTAGTGTGACATAGGAAACAAACATGGATCTCTCAGGGTTAAATACTAATCAACAATGGCAAGAACGTCAAACTATCCACTAATTGTGGGCCGGACGAAAGGAACGTGGTGGGAAACTTTCTAATAACAATCGAAAACTGGAAAGCTACGATTAACAGCGAAGTATTCTAAGCTTACGAAATAAAACCGAAAACGAGGAAATACAGGGAGCTCTAGGACATCATTCAAAATAGAAATCTCTTAGAAGAAGTTTCTTTGAAACAGTATCATCACCAGAAATGGGGTACAGGATTGACAGCCTCCACAAAGTATTCATAAATGGATACGGGCGTACTCTGGGCAATGTTTTGTAGAACGAACGGTTACGATACCCAATCCCTTCGTAGTAGTGAATCAGAATAGCTAATTAGTCAATCAAAACTATGCAATGGTACAAACAAAAGGAAATAATACCCCAGGTGGTACACCAATATCAACATTGATAAATCCACTCTCTGTGGAGACTGGCCCTATGGATTCTGGGGAGGGCCATCTATTGCATTATCAAGAAACATCAAATCAGTTTCAGAGAAGATCAAATTTACAAAGATCACCGATAAACAAAAATAGAAGGGGTAGCTGACCAAGCCTAGTACTGGACAAACATTACACGAAATAATTGATGCCACCGGAAATTTTACTTTGTAAATAGTCGAATCTAGTAAATCACCTATTGACCTATAAAAGGAGAATATGAATCTCTTGGCGAGGCTAGAGCATATGGAGCAATTATTTGCCAAGCTAAGCGAAGAAATTGAGTATCTAAAGCAAGAAAATGAAAACCTAAAAATGAATTGGACCAGACAAACTAATCATTCCACTGATGAAGATGAATTACAAAGAGAGACGGACTGGATCCTAAAGAAGAAAAAACAGTCCAGGAAGAGTAAGAAAACAAAAGCTGAATCGTCACCTGAGGCTTAGCAATTAAATGGTAGGGGACAATCTAGTCCAGATTCAAACGATTCTCTACCCAAAGCCAATCAACCAAAAGGTAGTAAATCTACTAAGAACATTACACCAAATTTGGTGCAACCGAAAGAAAAATCACCCCCACCAATAAATATTGTAGGTGTAATCAGTTTCCCAGAAATTCAGTCACTGATGAAATCGGTTACTGACAAAGACTGTAAGGTAACAGCGTAAAACAATGACGTTTGGAAAATTAATACTCTGGACTCAGATACTTATAGAACCTTATCTATAAAATTGAATGCTGAAAAGTATCAGTGGTTTACTTACGAGAACAAACAGGCCCGACCTATAAAAGTCATGGCAAGAGGTTTGCATCACACTTGCTCAAGCAAAGAATTAATCGAAGACTTACAAAATAAAGACCTTAAAATACTAGATGCTGTGAATATTGTTGAAAATGAGAGAACTGAAATCCAAGAAGGAAACCAAATTATCAGTAAAAGGGGACTCCCTCTTTTTATGCTAGTATTTGACAACAAAGAGAATGTTCAAAACATTTATGGAATAAAACGGATCCTTCATATGAAGGTGAAAATCGAACCAATGAGGAGAACCACAACACGCATACCCAATGCAAGCAATGCCAGGCATTTAATCACACCCAAAGATATTGCAGCCGAGATCCAAGATGTACGAGTATAAAATGCTCACGTAATCATTTTACCCAGGCATGTACAATAGGGAGATATGTGCCAGCTAAGTGTAGAAATTGTAAGGGCCAACATCCGGCTAATTATCGAGGCTGTGAGGTTGCTAAACAACTGCAAAATCACGAAAATCGAAGGGTTCAAATATCAAATCAGACGAATCAAAACCCACAACCAAGCAATACAGGGCAAAGAAGCTCATTTGCGCAGGTAGTGAAAGGTTTGGGTTCAACCAAACATATGGGATCTGAAAGTAACAAAATTATGGAAAAGATTATGAACAGCATTGCAGCTATTTCAAAGTGGCTAGATGACCAAAGTAATCTGAACAACATGATACTTGATCAACTGAAGAAAATGCAACTCCCTCAACGCAATCCAACAAGAAATGTTAAGTAAGAGCTCAACTTTCAAAATAGCAGTCTGGAATGCGAATGGCATTATGCAACATATTCGAAAAATAGAAATATTTTCAAATTCAGAAAAAATCGACATTTTCTAAATATCTGAAAGCCATCTAGTTAAATTTTCGTTTGTTAAAATACGGGGTTTAACTTATATCACTCCACAGCGGAAAGAGCAAGAGGTGGTTCGGCATTACTAATAAAAGAAAATATAAAAGACCATTTAGAATCAAATATCGAAGAAGGAACAATGCAAGTCTCTACTGTAAGGATCCAAATTAAACACAGACTCAAGTTGAAACATAAATTAACGTGCTTAGAATTTCGTCAGACCATTGCTCAAGAACTAGTAGATAACTGCTCTTCACGAAAACGGGAGCTCACTTCTACTCTTTACCAAACATCAAAACGGAAACTTGGTAAGCACAGATGTCAAACTTCCACAGACCTCAGACAAAGATGTTATAATTGTAAATCAAATGGACGTTAACTTCGAACTTTTGTGTCATATGTGATGTATACCTATGTTACACAACCGAACGAGATAGTTATGCGGACTACCACAAATTTAATTAGTGTAGTGTATGATTCTTGAATTAATAATTAGTTTAGTATTAACGTAAGTATAACATCATTTTGAATTTTATTTCAACATTTCTGTGCTTACTGGAAATGGGCAAATGTATATCACTTGCTTCCAGATTAAATAAAAACTTTAGTAAAACTTTGATAATTACGTTATTTTAGACCTAGCTAAGTGTAAAACCCACTACAAAAAAAGAACCAGCACGCCAAACTTTTTATTAACTTGATAGGGTTAAGAATAACCTTAAAAATAGTCTGTATACAAATCAAGCCACGCGTCTTCAGCAAAATCCAAGAAATTAGTTATTTTCCAGCCTCAATAAAATTTATTACTGCAGAAAAAGACTTTCAAATAAGCCGCGCTTGTAAAGTTTTCTATAAAACCTACAACCAGCAAAAAATCGCGCGGTATCGAATTTATAGCTACACTATGTAAATAAACCATTACAAATTTGATTGAAAATTAATTTTGAAACATAAAAATTTGATACACTTTTCAGATAAAACTCGTAAATCAATATTTCGTATTTATACAAAAAATAAAACTAATTTCTGTATACCGTTTACGTCGTTATACCTTTCAATCAATTCTTTAATTAATTCTGTCGGAATTTTTCCTATTATTTGTTTCACAACATAAAAAACTATAATAAATCACATAAAATAATAGCGCAGGTAATAAATAATATAATAAACTATCGATTTTATTATTATTTTATTGAATGAACCGCAAACTAATTTAAAATTACTATTATTTAAAACAAAAACAACCGTGCACCGTACAAGTCGTACAACTCGACTTCGTTCGACATAAAAAAGCCAAGAAAAAAATTAATTCACTCAACAACAAACAAATCAATAAACCAAATTTCAAAATATATTCGTGAGAACATTTTTTTGTTCTACATTTTTCGGTTGTGTCAGGTTGACTGTTTCCAATTTAATTTTGTGATTTTTGTTTGGCTGTTAATTTTTGATACGGTATATCGTTCAACTGAATGATAAGAAAAAAACTGATAACGATATTTGTCATATAACGTGCTAGATACGATACGTTATCAGTCATTTTGATAAACAATCAACAATGCGTTTTGTTTTGATTTGATTCGGTAGCAATTTGATAAGAGAACTGTTCGAATTGTATTAGAGACAAAGAGTTGGATAGAAATTTTGATTTGATTTGACGTCTAACATTTCACAAACTGACAATAATTACTCTAGTGTCTCGCATACTTGAAATTTGTTTTGATTTAGTTGACTAATTGTGATAAAATTTGATAGTACGAATTTCCATAATGGTCGGCTGTTTTTATGGTTGTATGGTGAGGTGATAACATCACCCTCGCTATAGTGAATTGTTTTTGATCAATTTCAAGGTTGCCGAAGTTAGCCCGAACCCGAATGTTTTTGGTAGATGCCTTAGATAAGTGTAATTATCTCAAAAAAGTATAAATACTAAATAAAATGTAGTCTCATCCCGAAAGAAAATTGTGAAATGAAAAAGCGAATAAATAAAGTGTAAAAAAATAAACTTTCAAAAGCACAAGAAAACAAAAAAAGGGAATTTGAAATAAAATTAAAACGATTTTCCTTTATATAACCAATCTTTAAAATTATGTTATGCATAAATTCTATACAAAAAACCTTATCTCTATAGATACGAGTATATAGTCACAAAGCGGCAAATTTAGCCAGATAGGCCAATGCACTAACTAAAATGTGAAAACTACCAAATATCTATATCAGGTAGAAATAACTAATTTTTTGATTTATTTATTTAACTGGCAAAGATAAAATGGTAACTACACAAAAATTTGGTGACGTGACGGTGTGCACATAAACAAATCAAGAAATAGGTTATTTCCACCTGATATGAACATAGGGTAGCTTCCACATTGGCGTATCTGGCCATATATGTCGCTTGGTAGGCATATCTCTTAGTATTTTAGGATGACTACACTCATCTAAGGCATCTACCAAAAAAATTCGGGTTCGAGCCGACTTCAATTTCAAGGGCAATTGATTGAAAAATAAATGGATAACTGTATGTAGTAGCGAAACTACTATTGTACTTCTATGTTCGAACCGAGTGTTCGAACCGAGTTGTTTTTCCAACACCGCAAATGTTCATAGTACTTAAACGTATTGTTTCAGGCTTGAAAACGACAATTTTCAAGCCAAATAATCATCAATAATCAACATCATCATCATCGAGAACTTATATTAATCCAAAGTGAGCTATCTAACGGTTTATTTTTAAATCATATGTTATTTTGACACTGACAATCGAAATGAACACATTCACGCATGCAACGATGAGAAATATTGTAACATAAGCATTTCGAAAGCGAGTGCAGTGTTGCCGAAATAGTGTGCATTTTGAAAATAAATTTCGGCCAAAATGAAGCACGAACTGCGCCTGCCGTACGAATTTTTTTGAAGAATGTTCGTGAGACGGGCATGCTAGTGAACAACTGAAGTGGTCCCCGTGCTGATATAGTGCGCACAGCTGAGAATATTGCTGCTGTAGCCGTACCGTAAAGATCTCGGATTGGTCGCTAACAAAGTCTAATTGGCTGAAGGATTTAAGGACAACGACCACCCATCAATTACTGACAAAACTAATTTTATGTTAGTTCGTTCCAGTTATTAATAGATGGCGCGAAACACAATAAACTAAAATTTTATTCTAATTAACAAATTTAATTTGACGTTTATCAGAAGTTTAAAATATATTCGATCACTATACTGATTACGAATTACAAGTACTTGTCGACGAGTCGTGTCGACGAGTTTTCGACATTTTCGACGAGTTGTCGACGCGATCACGTAAAAATTAGTAGATGCGTAAACGCCCATCTCTGAAGTCAACCCCAACTATCAGCAATCTCACAAAAATGTTAGTAGTGTTCTTAACCTTAAATAATCAAGTATTGTTGAATTAACTACCCATTAAACCAAGAGGAGAAATCGTAACAATATAATGTTATCTAACACACTTACAAATGTTTTAAGAATTTAAGAAAACGTTCGTGTCCGTCACGCCAGCCGGAACCATATCAGCCGGAACCAAACCAACTATGGCACAATAGCACGATGCATTATTGTGCACTATATAATTTTTCATAATTCCCGCCCAAAACCTAATAAAGCCACTCGGAGCCATAATACAGCCAACCCAACTATAGCATAAGCACACAATGGATTGTGTATCATTGTGCGCTAATTGTTTTTTCAGCTGGAACCTTATTATTCCAGCCGGAATCTAATAAAACCAGTCGTAACCATACCCTCTACAGCCAACCTAGTTATGGCACAATAAACCATCATTATGTACTATATAATTTTTACGCTGGAACTTTATAATTCCAACCAAATCCTGATAATGCCAACCAGATCCATACTATAGCCAAACAACTATGACACAAGTAGCACAATACGTTCTGCATCATTGCGCGTTTTATAATTTTTCAGCCGGAACCTTATATATCCAGCAATATATGAATTTTCGATAGAAACCTTATAATTCCAGCCGGAACCATACTTTCTACAGCCAAATTAACTATGACATAAAAAGCACAATGCATTGTGCATCATCGTCTACTATATGAGTTTTTAGCTGGAAACTTATAATTCCAGTTGAAACCTAATAAAACTATCCGGAGTCATATTACAGCCAAACTAACTATGACACAAGTAGAACAATGGATTGTGCATCATTGTGCACTATATGATTTTTCAGTCGGGATCTCATAATTCCAGCCAAAACCTGATAAAGCCAGCCAGAACCATACTACAACCAAACAAACTATAGCATAAGAAGCACAATGTAGTGTGTCTTAATTGTTTTTCACTCAGAACCTTACAGTTCCAGTAAGAACCTTATAATTCTAGCCAGAACCTAACAAAGTCAGCCGGAATCATACCCTCTGCAGCCAAGCCAGCTATGGCACAAGTAGCACAATGAATTGTACATCATTGTGCACTATATTAGTTTTCAGGTAGAACCTTATAACCCCATCCAAAACCAGATAACGCCAGCCAGAACCATACGTCAGCCAAGCTAACAATGGCACAATAAGCACAATTGACTGTGTAACATTGTGCACTATATGATTTTGCAAGGGGTCATTCATTTAAGGGGTGCCACATTAATAACGTGTGCGAAAATTCATCGGTACGGCAAAATTCAACGGTTGCTGAAAATTATATTAAACGGACACCGCATTTTTATTCAACAGGTGCCGCACGGCAGGGATGGTCAGCTGAGGCCAGCCGCATTTTTATTACGGCGGGAAGACGCCCAACATTTACGGCGGTCTATCGAGACGATTTTTACGGTTACGGGTGGCAAACAACTTGGCCAGCCGCACTTTTGGTTTACGGCAGAAAGACGCCCAACGCAAATTTTCGGGTTACGGTGGAAAGACGCCCAAGGTTATTTGCGGGTTACGACGGAGAGACGCCTAACATTATTTACGGTTTAAAGCGAGAAGACGCCCAACGTTATTTACGGTTAAGGGTGGCTAACAACCTGGCCAGCCGCATATTTGGTTTACGGCGGGAATACGCCCAATCCATTTCGGCATCAAGGTCGCAGCAATCTTTGAGGTATTTCTTTATGTTTTTTGAGTTCTAAATTTTTATTTTTATTTTTTTTAATTTCTATTTTTTTAAATTTCAATTTTTTTTTTATTTTCAATTTTCAATTTTTTTAAATTTTAAATGAGAGCTGGAACCTAATAGTCAGCTGGAACCATACCCTCTGCAGCTCAGCTAGCTATGGCACAAGAGGCACAATGGATTGTACATCATTGTGCACTAATGGATTTTTCAGTCGGAACCTTATAATCCCCACTAAAATCGTATAGTGCTGGATTATAAATCCAGCACTATACGATTTTAGATAGAAACCTTATAGTTCCAGCTGAAACCATACCCTCTACAGACAAACTAACTATTACACAAAAAGCACAATGGATTGTGCATCATTGTGCACTATATGATTTTTCAGCCGGAACCTTATAATTCCAGCAGAAACCTAATAAAGTCAGCCAGAGCTACCCTACAGTCAAACCATCTATGGCATAAGAAGCACAATGTATTGTTTTACCAGTCGAAACCTTATGATTCCAGCCGGAACCTAATAAAGAAAGCCGGAACCATGCCATCTTCAGTCAAACTAACTATGACACAAGAATCAAAACGGATTGTGCATCATTGTGTACTGTATGAGTTTTCAGCCAGAACCATATAATTTCAGTCAAAACCTGATTAAGCCAGGCAAAACCATACTTCAGCCAAACCAACTATATCACAGGAAGCACAATGTATTGTGCATCATTGAGCACTAACTTTTTGGTGGAACCCTTTATAATTCCAACCGGAATCTTATAAAGCAAGCCGGAACTATACCATATATAGCCAAACTAACTATGACACAAGGAGCACAATGGATTGTGCTTCATTGTGCAGGTGCACTATATGATTTTCCAGCTGGAATCTTATAATTTCATCCGAAACCTAATAAAGTCAGCCGGAACCATACTATAGCCAAACCAACTATGGCATAAGAAGCCCAATGTATTGTACATCATTGAGTACATGACTTTTCGGCCTTTATCTTATAATTCCAGCCAGAACTATATTAGACCAACCGAAGCCTTCTTAAGCCAGTCGGAATCATCGCTCTACAGCCAAACTAATTATGGCATAAGAAACGCAATGGATTGTGCATTATATGATTTTTCAGTCGGAACCTTACAATTTTAGCCGAATCCTTATAAAGCCGTTTAGAAAATACTACAGCAAAATTAACCATAGAATAAGAAGAAATATTTCGTGTATCGTTGAGAGAACCGTATAATGCACCACCCGATCAGAGAATCGTATAATGTACGTATAATGAGAATCTATCAATTACAACGCAATTTCAGATGCGCAACAAGTAGACAATGAACTAAAAGAATTACTGGCATCACCAACCGGTTTCCAGTTTGAAAAAATTCCCGTAACGTTTAATTCCTCTAAATTGTTGTAGTGTGATGTATCCTCAGACAATACGCGTCCATATATCCCCACGGATTTCCGAAAAGCAGTGTTTGAAGCCATGTCGGACCAGTTTGTGTGAGTTAGTAATAAAAGAGACGCTCAGTGTTGTTTGGCGTGCCAGCGGTTGAAAGTGGCAAAACATACCAAGAGTCCCTTTGGGAATTATACTCCGGTGGTAAAAAGTTTTTCAGAGATTCATCTAGATATTGTTGGTCCGGTACCAATGTCGGAAAGGCAGTGATATTGTGCTACACTTATTGATCGTTTTACCAGGTGGTCTGAAGCAATCCCAATTCAGGATATCAGGGCCGAATCTAATAATTGGATTTCTCGGTTTGGAGTACCTTATTCCATAGTAACGGACCAAGGATCCCAATTTGAATCAGAACTTTTCGCTGAATTTTCCAGATTATTAGGGTTCGAGCACAAAAGGACTACGGCAAATAATCCAAAATGCTACGGATTCATTCAAAGGTGGATTGGACACGAGTTTTACCAACCGTGTTATTAAGACTACGAATAACGTATCGTGAGGATTTAAAAACTAACTCTGCCGAATTTGTCTTTGATGAGCAGATTCGCGTTCCTAGCCAATTGCTAATAGAATCAAAAAATTACACGAATCAGTCAGATTTTGTCAAAGAACTACGAGTGCATTTCAATCAAATTCTCCCGACTCCACCATCACGAATTGAACAAAAATACACATGTGTTCGTTCGAACCGACCTATGCAAAAGATCGCTACAGCCGCCATAAGAAGGTCCTTTCCGGGTTGTTAGCCGGAATGAAAAATCATTCATTCTGGAAAATAGAGGATAAACCACTAATATTTAAATCGACAGGTTGAAGCCGTGTTTCATTGAAGATTACGCAACTGAAACATCAACAAATAATGAGTCATATTTCAAAACCAATTTACCGGTAGAGGGATTGCCCGCTAATTCGCGCTCAACAAAGGTACAATTCAACCTCCAACCACAACCATCAGTCAAAAGGAAAGCAATCAGGCCACAGAGCGATAAAAAATCATGCTTGAAAGCAGACGAAACAACCAGCTTCATCCCAAAATCATCAGTAACAAGAGCAGCAAGATCTACGAAAGTACCAAGCACGTTTCGCAGTATCAGCGATTCACTGATAAGGGGGTAATGTGGTGTTCCACCGAGCACCACATTACCCCCTTATCAGTGAATCGCTATACATCGAAATATCGCTATCGCAATACATCGAAAGTATTGGTTACTAGTGGAAGATTTTGAGATATTGGCCAAAAACTGAAAATATCTTATATGGCCGCAGAAAATTTAAAAATTATAGTGAAAATTCTAATCCATCAATTTTCCCCAAATTTTTATGGTAGTCTCAGTAGGACCTAAGCTATTAGATAAACAATCGAAAGTATTGGTTACTAGTAGAAGTTTTTGAGATATTGGCCAAAAACTGAAAATAAACTAATAAACAAATTTAAATTTTCAAAAGAACTGGTTATGAAATGGCCTAGTTTAGTCCAGCATAAAGAGATCCTAGAATTTTTTCCTAAGTTTTGGACCCCTGTTCAATACTTTTATGCAAATTTCATCGTCATTCTTTTAGAATGGCGGAAAGACGGAATATTGTTAAATTTCAAGATTTCATTTACCGAGTTCCTTTACTTCGGAGATCAATCAATTTGTCATTTTAAGGATCACTTTTAATATTTTATTCCGCTGGGATGTTTTATTTAGTGAAAAAAGAGATACAAAATGAATAAAAAATTTCCGCTGGTAATTATATAACAAAATAAATTCCCTTTTGTGATTGTGCTGCCACATGCGGCGGGTAGCGAAATCTCTTATTTTCCGCTGAGAAATTTCCGCTATCTTATACAGCATTAAAATTTAGTGGTAAATTATTCCGTATGAGAAATTCCTACCAGGATCCTGAATAAGCAGCTTACCATCTATACATCTTGTGTCATAGTTAGTTTGACTGTAGACGGTATAGTTCCAGCTGGAATTATAAGGTTTCTACCGAAAAACCATTTATAAGGATCCGACTGAAAACTTATAAAAAGCACAATGATGCACAACGTATCGTGCTACTTGTGTATAGTTGGTTTGGATGTGGTATGGTTCTGGCTGAAAAATCATATAGTGTACAATGATGCACAACCGATCGTGATTCTTCTGCCATAGTTAGTTCGACTGTATAGAGTATGGTTTCGGCTTGCTTTATTAGGTTTCTGCTGGAACTATAAGGTTCCGAATGAAAAAATGATTAATGCACGATGATCTACCAGAAACACAGATTTTGATTGAAACTCAACTATATAACGATCATTTTAAATTAAAAAGTTATTATAACAATTACTATATAACGATCTCATAAATTTCAACATCGTTTATTGTAACATTTAAATAACTACCTTGTTTCAAAACCCATTTAACCATAATAATGCAATACAAATTCAAGTAAATCTATTTCTCAATATCCACAATAAATAAGTAAACGTCATACAACAATAGTCGCTCGTTTAGCTTTATGTCGTTAGAACTAAATGTCACAGTTAATTAATTCAAATTGTTTATGCATGTATAGCAGGGTTCAAACAAACTGTATACAACAATACACAAATTCGCTTCCAAATCAGCTAAATAGAAAAAAAATAAAAATAAAAAATCGAGAAACAGTTTCGCTTCTAACTATGTATAATATAAACAGGTGGGAAGTCTGGAAAATTATTAGATTTTCATTCCAACTATTTTTTTTTTCGTTCGTTGTATGTTATCTTCATCTTTAGTTTTATGATTATTATTTAAATTGAAAAGCACACGATCTAATTGAACATAATAATAGAATTGCTAGAGTGAAACATGTTAAAACAAAAAAATAGAAAATGCACAGCATAAAAATGGTAATTTGCATATAAATATTTTATGAACCGATAAGAGTATGTACACATACACATAAATACATACTCGTACAAATACACTTACTACATACTGTATGAATCTGCATATGAATCACTTGTTTGCTCATCCGCACCAATTTTTTTTGCATAAATTGGAAAATCATTATTGTTTGATATTGGCTTTATGAATTAGTAATTGCCTACATACAAGACAAGCGCGATATACATGAAAAGCGAATATTCTGAATGAATTTCAGAATCAATTATCATCATGATGATGACATTATGAATATTTTTGTTGTAACTCAACACAGTACACCATCAACCGATTTTGTCACACACACATACTCATACATGTGTACATAATGTTATTTAGAGCAACATGTCTAAAATATGTTTAAGAAAATTTACCAGTTTTTTTTTATAAGGTGAAATATGATTTTCCGTGATAACAAGACGATGTAATAGTAATAACAATGATAATAAGAATCGTAATAATGGAAACCTGACAATCATATAAATGATTCAATTCAATAAAATAAATAATTGAGAATGAATTATTCATTTGGAATTTTTTTTATTTTTAGTATGTAACATACGTAGATACGAGAGATCTGTGTACGAGGTTCAGTCTGATTCTTAACATTTTATAGAGTAAAGTAGATTTTTTTAGTTTATCTTCTCGTCTAAAGTTAAAACTTTAAAACACTACGTGCATATGCAGCAGTTCGTAGGTACCGAGGTATATATGCATCTGGATAATAACATAACAATAATGGAGAAAAGACGATGTATCAGATTGAATTATAAATAAATATAATTCGTAAATTATGCAAGACGACGAAGAATATGCACTTTATAAGATTATACCGATTGAATTTTTTATTTGCTCCTATTATATGTGTTAGATTTTTTGGATGATTGCAATAATGCTCAAGTTTTTATGATTTTATATCTGTTTGTTTGATAATAAAATCCCCAATGGCTTTAACATGAAATGCATATAATTTTTGAAATGCTTGTATGAGTTTTACAATATTGAGGGCCCTTGGGGGTAAAGATTCTAGTGTAATAAATAATATCTTATTCGTAGCAAATGAATTTGCTAGTGATGTTATTAAATTCAAATAATTTTAGTTTTTCATGTACAGCACCCAACCCAGTTTGGTTGAAAAGCAAAACATCCATCCAGGTCATAATTGGCACATTTTTATTCGAAAATGCTGCTGGAAACGTCGTACTGACCAACTTTTTATGGCCTCAAATCGACGCTATGAATGTGAACAACCTTTGGCTTCATCAAAATGGCGCTACCGACAATGGATCTCTTGCGCACCAAATTTGACAACTGAATAATCAGCCGTTTTGGAGATGTCAAATTTGGCCTGAACGGATCTGCGATTTGACGCCGTCGGAGTTTTTGCGTTCATAGACAATTCCAGTTTTAAAACATAATATTGCGACAGTTACTCAGGGGTTGAAATTGAGAGTGATGCGCTCATATAACGGTACTTAATTATAACATACGCTCTAGCCTCTCCTCTCTATTCCCGACCCCGCCTTTTCGTGGTGAACCCTGTTAACCTTTGGACAACAGAAGGGGCTCTGGGGCAAGGCTGAGGGGTTAGCTTACAATTGAAAGCAATTATTTTTTGCAATAGATTGTATCTAGCTGCTTCAGTCACTCAAGCTAAGCTTAAGCACCGGGGTATTTCCCGAAAAATGGAAAATTTCAAAAATTGCACCAATTTTTAAATCAGGCAAACGAGACGACATTACATGCTACAGAGGAATATCAACTACATCATCAATTCCAAAATTGTTTGAATTAGTTTTATGCAACAACTTTAAATCCACAATTGCACGTCATATATCAATAAACCAGTATGGGTTTATGCCTGGTCGATCCTCATCAACTAATCTGGTTGAATTCACCAGTAAAATAATTCATGAGATAGAAAACCATCATCAAGTTGAAGTAACGTACACGGATTTCAGTAAAGCATTTGATTCCATCTGCCATCAAAAAGCACTCCGGAGTTTAATAGTATTTGGGTTTTCACTCGATTACATAAATTGGTTCAAGTCTTATCTTATCTATCAAACGTTATTAAAGTTACGTCTGATGTTCCCAAGGATCTCACATCGAGCAGTGGATATTTATTGTTTTTATAGATCAAATAACCGAGATAATCAAAAACTCAAACGTGCTCATATTTGCTGATGACGTGAATATTTTTCGAACTGTTAATGGAATGCTAGATACGAAGAAACTTCAAGAAGATATCGATAGATTAAGTGAGTGGTGTGATCGAAACTCGCTTTACTTAAATATTAAGAAATGCAAGATCATGTCTTTCCATCGTCAGAGAAACCCGCTAATTACTTCCTACAAAGTCAACAACGAAGTATTACAAAGAGTTAGTGAGATCATAAATCTAGGTGTTACATTTGTCGAGAATGCTAGTTTCAATAGGCACATTGAAAATTGTATTGCGAGAGCTAATGCCATGTTTGGATTTGTTAAAAGGTAGACCGATGAATTTAAAGGTATTCAAATATTATGTTCACTCTATTTCGCTTACGTTCGATCTTAACTGGAATACCCGGTACCGGTCTGGAATTCATACTATGCTGTGCACATTAAAAGAATTGAAAGCATTCAAAAAAAGTTTCTGATTTGCTTGTTAAAGAAAAGTGTTTGGAATTACGACCACAATTTACCATTCCATGAAAATGTGGCTCGGATGAAAATAGACGACTTCTCTTAGATGCGGCTTTCATTGGTAACGTCTTGCTTGGTCACATTGATTCAGCATACATTTTGGAAAACATATCAATTCATGTGTCTTGCTGAACATTTCGAAACCATGAGTTTTTAGCACTAGAACATCATTCCACAAACTATGGAGAAAATAACCCCATTAATAGGTCGTCTAAATCGTTCAACATCGTCGACAACCTATTTCACTTTAATTTATCAAAGCAGAAGTTCAAAAATATACTTAAGAATTATTTTTTAAATTTTTAATTGTTAAATCAAGATTTGATTTATATTTTTTGTTTTAATTTTCTTTATTTTATTTTTTTTTAATATTTTTGTTTTAAATTAAATTCTGAAATCTTCCAATCCAATCATCGACTCAAAACGGTTTCCCCGGAGCGGTCGTTCGAATTTGCTGAACAACCAGGAGTCACATGGAGCTAAATCAGGCGAATACGGTGGTTGCGGAACGATATGGGTGGAATTTTTAGAAACGAATAGCATAACACTCAAATAGTATTCCTTGTTGACAGTTTGGCCGGTCGGAAGGAATTCGAAGTGCACCACACCTCGATAATCGAAGAAAACTGTCAACATCACCTTGATTTTTGACTTGCTTTGACGTGGTTTTTTCTTCTTCGGCTCATCTTTGGCACGATATTCGGCCGGGTGATCGTCTGTTTCCGGGTCGTAAGCATAGATCCAAGACTCATCGCCAGTTATAATACGTTTCATGACATCCTGATAGTCGGAAAGCATTGTTTCACAGACGTCAACGCAACGCTGTTTTTCCAAAAAATTGAGTGATTTTGGAACCAATCGTACTTTCACTTTCCTTACGCCCAAATGATCTTTCAGAATGGTTTTCACTGATCCTTTCGATATTTCAACGATGCCAGTAAGGTCTCTGACTGTTAATCGTCGATTCTCGAGCACCAATTCCTTCATTTTATTAACGTGTTGATCATCAGTTGATGTTAATGGTCATCACGTTCTCGACCCTCTTTGAACAATTTGTATATACCAATCAAAAACACTTGCTCGCGACATATAATTATCACCGAAGGCCTTTTGCAATAATCTGAACGTTTCGGCACCACAAAATTGATTCCGCACACAAAATTTAATGTAACTTCTTTGTTGAGTAATTCCACTCATTGTAAAAACCGCCGAATGAACTTTTTGTACTTCAGAAAGACAAGCGTAAACTAAACACTAATGATTATTTTTATGTGACATTTGGCACAGATGTCACTGACAGTCATACCAACATAGAAAAAAAAAATTTCGACGAATGGTTTTCCGCGCGAAATTTAAATTTAAAAAGTCTTACTACTTTTTGCCCACAGTAGTAAACCAGAATAGATTTCTTTAAATAAATAAATAAATCATGCAGCTGCATGGCTAAGGTGAGGTTTAGTCTTTAGTATACGAACTCCGAATTAGGTGGCATTCGGCTTTAAATCTTAGCCTTCCTAAGATAATGCAGAGCTGTCATAGGCGACTATTATTTCTCGTGCTACTCGTGAGAATAAACATGGAACCTAAAAATAAACAAAGAAACAAAACAAGTGAGAATGATGCTTCTCTAACAGGATCAAAACAGGCTAATTCACCTGCAAATGCATCAAAAGCTGAAGGTGGTACAACAAAAGGTACTAATTCAGAAGGTGATGCAGTTCAAAATGCTACAACTTCTGAAAAGACCACCACTTCTACTGAAAAAGGAACTCAAGAAAAATCGACTGACGATAAAGCCACAAAAAGACTGAAAATCGTGTTCAGTTGAGTGAGGCTGGGCAGAAACGTTTTAAATATTTGAGAAAACAAGAGCATTCATTCGAGGAAGCTGGTAAATTGGCCGTAGATCCTATTTCCACTCGCGTTGGTGGTGGAAAACCTCGCAAGACATCTAGTGATTGCGATAATAGAGATTCATACGGCAACACGTATACCGTCAAAGCGTCGAAACCGGGGGTCATTATAAAAAAGAATGAACAGCGATTGGTAAAGAAGGTATTTTGAAACAAACTGTTGAATTTAAGGGAGCTGGAGTAAAACCAAAATTCCTTGGCCAATAATTCAGAGTTATCCACCCAGCTCTCACCTACGCCAACCCATCGACACCCACTTGGTTAAAGTTGTCGCTGAGGATAAAGATAGAATTGACCCCTTTATCGTAGTTGCTAATTTCCATAACAGCTTAGACGACACTAGCAAGGCGATACTTGGTTTTATCGAAGCCCAAAACGATGGTTTTGGAACTAAACAATGGAAAATACTAAACCCATTAATTGAAGGTACTTCAGTTCAATTAACCTTAAAATTGGATAAATCATCATTCGAAAATTTAAAAGGGCCTATATTCTAAAGTTTGCTACAAATTTGGACAGGTTCTGTATAAACCTAAAGAGCCTCAAAAACATATATCCTCAAGAGACATTTCAGGTTCACTAAACAGATTTGGGATGCTTAATCGATACGGTCCTCGAAATGATCTACCAATCAGATCTGGTCGACCAGACAGAAACGGATCCGGATCAATACGAAACAGAACAATAGCACGGTCAAATGGAGGTCCATCAAGTAGGGGCGCATTTAATAAAACTACTGGTGGCCTTGATTTATTCTCAAGGCGACCTGGAGATTCTAATCGCGACGGTAACAGTGGAGATCAGTTTCGTCTGGTTTGTATGTAGGTACATGTGCGTGTGTGTATGTGTATGTATATATATGTATATATATGTATGTATGTGTGTATATGTGTGTGCAAGGTGGCTGACACGAAGTGTTACCAAAACAAAACCAATTTTTATTTTTTGATGAATTTTATTGAATCAAAGTAAAAAATGTTCACAAATATTTAAATTTTCGAATTGCATTAGCAGTTTTCGATTTGGCCAACCTTAGCCGCGATTATGGCCTTCAAACGGCTGACAAAGCTATTGCATGCAGCACGAAACTGGCTCTGCGGTATTTTCGCCCATTCCCGGCAAAGCGCTTGCTTGAGAAGATCAACACTTTGGTATTTTTTTATCCCAACCTTGCTCTTCAAAATACCCCCAAACCGAGAAATCTAGCGGATTTGCATCTGGTGAATTTGGTGGCCATTGGGCAGTGGAAATGAACCGCGGAATGTTGTTTCTCAGCCAATCTTGATTGACGAGCGCTTTATGACTCGGCGCCGAGTCCTGTTGAAATGTCCAGGCTCTGCGGCCGAAATATTTTTGTACCCAAGGCTTCAACGCTCCCTCCAACACATGATGCCACGGTCCAAAAAAACGAGCGGTGATCAGCTTGCGGCCGTTACGGCGGCCCAAACCATCACCATCAGCGCCGCTTGGTTTCGAGTGGCAGTCCGTTGGTCCAAATTTTCAGTAGAACGGCCGGGCAAGTAAATCCGGTCGTTTTGCTTGTTCACATATTGCTCAATAACGAACAGGGATTAATCGGAGAAAACCAAACTCGGCAAATTGCCACTTTCGTGCAAGCGTAACAACTCATACGCCCTTTCCACTCTAACTTTTTTTGAGCATCGGTGAGACCATGCGTTTTATGGAATTTCAAGGCCCTTAGCCCAAGATGATATTTCAATATGTGCTGCATCCATTCGAGCGAAATGTTCTCCTCATGAGGCATTTTTCTGCCGCTATGGCGCGGATTCCGAGCCAATTTGGCTTTCATCTTCCGAATGATATCCGGCGATGTTGCGGTGCGTTTCGGTCCACCACCATGGCGTTTGCGATACACAAACATTTTATTCACATGCAGATGTTTTAACTGGTTAACAAGCTGCGGCTGTGGTTTTCCAGCCAAATATAGAGCAATCACGGGGGGAGAGAGGGAGGGTGTGAAGGAACTGGTTAATCACTCATAATAATGAAGTTTTATTTCAGGTAATTTATCAATTAAACATTTTTTTAGGATCTTGATTGCTGATCATTTATAAAACAAAAATTATTGTGCCTTCTTGTGCTTTACTAACTATTGACTACTTAGGTGTCTGTAACCGAGTCAAATCTATCATATCTAATAACCATTCCTATCCCTCCATCTTGTTATTTGTAAAAGGAGGTACGGTAGGCACGGCGTATCTGGGATCCCTGCTTAGTCAATCAATAACATTGCGACAGTTACTCACGAAGTATACGCCGAAATTATTGAAAAAGTTCTTAAAAATTGGACTCACAGGATGGGTTCGCCGAAGACGAGTTCTACAGAAGAACTTTTGAAGCCCCAACAATACTGATGGAATAACACGTGTCCATTTTTTATTCTGATGACACATGATAGCGGCCTTCAGTGTCCAATGCCATCTTTCTATAAATCCATTGCACTGTAGATGATATCCTGGTGTCCTTTTTCGTTCGAAACCCAACAATTTTCAAAATTCTGTAAATAATTCTGATTCAAATTGTGAGCCTTGATCAGTTACTATTGAAACTGGAATGCCAAAACGTGAAATCCAGGTGTTGAAAATGGCTGACGCTACAGTCTCGGTTTTAATATCTGGAACCGGTGCTGCTTCTGTCCAACGAGTAAATCGATCTATTAATGTGACGCAGTAACGTTGTCCTTCAGATTCTGGAAGTGGACCAATGAGGTCAAGATGGACTTCGGGAAATCTTTTACCTACCGGAGTGTAACTCCGCCAAACAACATTGAGCCATTTTTTTAACGTCGTTTTTAATATTGACCCAAATGAATTTATCTGTGATGGCTTTGACAGTAGCTTGAACACCTGGATGTGCCAGATTGTGTACTACTTCAAATTCCAATCTGCGAAAATCTGTTGGGATGTATGGACGATTGTTCCTGTTGAAGACTCACAATATAGAGTTACTGGGGAATTAAATGCTAGTTGGGTTAATTCGTCGGTTTGTTAAACATTTGATATAGTTTGATAATCGATGGATTTTGGCAATGATATCACTTCGGTTCTTGAAAGTGCGTCTGCTACTACATTCTCAATACCGGAAATATGCTGTATATCTGTGGTGAATTTGTTAATGTAGTCTAAATAATCAAATTGTCGAGGTGGTGCCTTTTCACGATTCTGCTGAAACGCGTATATTAATGGTTTGTGATCTGTGAACAATGTAACTTTGCGGTCTTCGATTAGATGCCGAAATCCTTTTGTGGCAGAATAAGCGGCTAACAGTTCTCTATCATATGCATTGTAGCGTTGCTGAGTATCGTTAATTCTAATGAATAAAACTGCAGAGGTTGTCAAACGTCCCCGATTTGTTGTTGGATAACTTCTTCAATGGCTTCGTTCGATGCATCTAGGTAATGGATGAACCAACATAGCAACTTCGCCAAGTTGTTTTTTGCTGAGCTCGAATGAACCTACGGCTTCGTCTGACCAGTTAATGATTCGTGAATCATTCTTCTTACTTCTTTTTAAGTAGTCGCAGAGGATGGTTTGATCGCCACCAGCATTAGGGATAAAATTTCTATAAAAATTCAACATGCCCAAGTAGTGTCTAAGCAACTATACCATTCTCTGGTTTGTTGAAATTGAATATATCATTACTGCGTTCGGTTGATGGTAAAATTTCTGTGGAAGTAATTTCATGTCCCAAAAATAGAATTTGGTTTTTTGCAAAATTGCACTTTGTAACGTTGATCACTAAACCTGCTTCCTTTAATTTCGTAAAGATTATTTCTAAATGTTGTAAATGTTCTTCGAACGATCGTGAAGCGATTAATAAATCATCTAAATACGAGAAACAGAAACTCAGATTGTTAACTATCGAATGTATGAATATTTGAAACGTGTTTCCAGCATTCCGTAATCCGAAAGCCATTCGAGTAAACTCGAACAGACCGAAAGGTGTGGATATAGCTGTTTTGGGAATATCTGCTTCTGCTGCTATCGATTGGTATTTGATGATATGCACGAACTAGATCAATACTTGACAAGATTGTACGGTATAGGGTACCTGTCGGGTATAGTAATGTTGTTAAGTACACAATAGTCACCACACGGCATTTTTGCGATTGCTAATTTTTCAGTACTTAACCGTCGGATTTTACATGCAATCGGTGGACCACGGATAATATGATGTGTAACTTGGTGTTTAGTGTCGATAAATTGTTCCAGAAGAGGCAACACTCTAACGTTAATCGTATTGGTGTCAATTACTCTTAGTGTAGGAATATCGGATTTGACGGTTATTGCTCGTACTTGTAGAGAAGTTAATGGATCGACCAGACGACTGTTCTGGATGTCGAACAGCAAACCTGAATATGTTAGAAAATCGACGCCTATGATTGGCATCGTCACATCCGCCAAAATAAAAATCCAAATTAAATGTCTTCGAAGACCGAGGTTTAACTGTAATCGACGGGAACCAAATGTTTTGACTGATGATCCGTTGGCCGCAAACAATTCTAGATTCGGATTAATGTTCCTTTTTTCGTTATTGTTAGCGGGAATGATGGAGACATCAGCTCCAATATTAATTAAAAAGATAATTTGTCATGGAGGATGAATAATTTTAATTTGCATTATTGACTTAACGGATGAACTGACGAAAATTTGTGCTCTGTTTCAGTAAACAAAGTTTTCAAGTTTTCAAAATTGTCGTCTCTTACTAATAAGTGTGATAAATTCCCATTTTGGTAACAATTTTTTTTTATTAGCAAAAAAAACGGCATCACAATAACATTATTTTGCTGACAATGATCCCAAATTAAAGGCTTCCGGAAATATAAAAGTATTGTTACACGAACACTACTACTAAATGACGCTAATTTCTTGCTTGAATTGCGTAATTGTTCACGGTTCCTTTCGCGATACTTCAACAATTCAAGCCATGCGGCCTTTAACAATTATAACTCAACCACATTTAACCAGTACCAAAAAAGGTTCAATAATGAGGGATTTGGTTGGCACATTTTAAGATTAAATAAGCATGTAAAAGTTATCTTTGGTCTAATGATTGATTAATTCATTAATGATTGATTACCCATTCCTACCGGAAGGGGCGTACAGCTGCTGGATGGGGCATACTGACATGCCGAGGAAGGGATGACTTCGTGACCTTCCATTTTATAATTATTGTTATACTCTTCTCTCCTACATTATCTCTCCTTGCCACGCGCTTCCAAAATGACCAGAAACTAAAGTCTGTAAAATTTTGAGATACTGCGTCTAGACTACTTGTTAGTTGATACCAAAACATATAAATTTGTAATTTATCGTGATTGAATTTAATTTAACTTGTAAACTTACGGTAGCTGATGACTTCTAAAAATAATTTGGAGAGACTCATCAAGGTGCTGCAACTTTTAACTGTTGAAACCAAATATTGGCCAAGTCTTCTTCTTCAAAAGTAGGGAATGAAGTCAGTTAATATGGCACGGTGATGGTCGCCTTTAACTGTTAGTCAGCAATGATAAGACTTTAGTCAATATCAAGTTGAAGCAAAGATCCAACTGAGAATCCAGCGTATTTATCTTCTCAGTTTGTTGGTTAGTAACTTGCTGGCATTTCTTACATTGTACATAAACCATACTTTGTTTTGCAAACGAAATCTTGAGTTTTTGTTGTTTCAAAAATTATTATTTTTTTTTCATTTCATAAAAGTTTAATCTTTAAAATGTTTGAATTAGAAACGTTTAAAATTGCAAAGAATTTAATCTGACGTATCGAAATGTGAAATGAATTACAAGGAATTATGGTGATTGAAAAATAAAAATGTTTCCGTACCCAACAAAGTCAACAGAGGGCTTGCATGTCATAAACTAATACTCAAAATAAACAGAAAATACAAGAGCGGAACTGAATCCACTATTTACAACTTTTATTTATTTGCATTTTGATTTCACTAAAAATATTGATAACTCACCGAATTTAATGGATGCCATTACCTTTGACACAACAATAAAATTTACAAATTTATTTTGATTCGTTTTCGACTTTCCATTTAAATGATGACGGTGCTATAATGAGAATCGAAAAACCATATCGTATAGCGCCAATGACAATCAAAATAATTTAATTTTAGGTCATGTATATTGAACTTCATGCCTGAATACGGACGTCTGAACTGCATAGATAAATGTTGCTAAACATAAATCGTAATTAATTTATGTGCTTTCACTAGAATTTTGCCGGCTTAATCATTAATTATTGGGCGTCATTAATAAGATTAATATGTCAATGTTTCAAAATCAGTCGTATTCATAAGAACATTTTTGGTTTGAACGAGTTCGTACACATTTTATAGTTTCGATTCATTGAAAGTGTTAAAATTATACGAACACTTAAATAAATAAAACCGGTTATTATTTATACATACTCGTGCTCGTACACATTTAAGATTTTCAAGTCGAGATGATTTTTATATGCAAATGCCACTAAATTATGTAAAAATGCCGCACTTAATATGGTGTCAAGGTTTTCTTTGTCCAAAGCACTTAAAAAATGTACGTTGGCATAAAGGGAATGAGAAATATGTAAATTAATGTAATAACGATAGTGATAAGTATGATTGATTTTCAGGGGGGAATGATTTATGTCTATGTACACGTAAATTATCATTGAAATTCTTTGATTTTGTATAAGCCTACACTGTACTTGCATGTACAACGGTACCAATTTATTATAAAAAAATGTGATTCAGGGTAGATTGTCTGAACGTGGGCATATTTTGTACGAATTATACAACAGTAGGTATTTTCATGTTCTTCAATTTTAAAAAAGAAAATTTTCATGTTCTTAATTTTTTTAAATTTTAAACAGTTTCATGTTTCAAATATACGAAGATATTGATGATGTAGCTTTTTGATTGATTAATCTAAAAGGTGTCTAAAATGCGCATTGAAATTCTTTTCAATAATGATTCGACCTTTGAATAAATTCAAATTCTACATTCAGACATATTCGGTCGGTTGCTTTGGTTGAAGATTTTTAACGAAGGTGTAGAACGTGTATTTATAAGATACGCGCTGCATGCCTTGGTCGAACCAGTTTAATAAAATAAAACAGACCAGCGTAAATTAATTGTACACTGGAAAAGGCTGGCAATAGAAAACCACAAGATAATCTATAAGATTGCCGGTTTTGTAGAGAATGAACCAGTTACTGGTCGAAACGGATTCGATCATTCCTGATCGAAAAACATGTTCCTCGACCATCGGATGTACTGTATTCGATTTCGAAACAATAACTTTAAATAACAAACTAATTGAAATATTTATATTTATACCAAAAATACAATCGGAAACCTTGGATTAGTGATGATACATGGAAAAAGGTTGAGGAACGCCGACAACTTAAGCTACAAATGTACCAAAAAAATACGGCAGAGGTGAAACGCAGATACGAAGAAACAGCACGTCAAGTAAAGAAAGCATCCTCAAGGCTGCTGAAGAGGCAGCAGCAATCCAAAATATACGAGCACTATACCAATGTGTAGAGAAAGTCACCGGCAAAATTACAAATACGGATGAAGCACAGTTAAAGAGATGGAAAGAATATTTCGAGGAAGACGTATTAACAGCACCGAAAATTTCTGGTCACAAATTGACACCAATAGCCAAACTAGCAACACCCATCCATCAACGGAGCGGGAAGTTAAAAGTGCCATTGAAAAGCTGAAGAACAATAAGGCTGCTGGAACAGACAGTATAACCGCCGAAATATTCAAAGGAGATTCATTTACAGCTGCAAGCACACTAATACTAATAATCCAAGAAGTGTGGAATTCTGACAGAATATCACAAAAATAGAAAGAAGGCTTGACAATTACAATCCCCAAGAAAGGTGACCTAGATATCTCTCTCCTCAACACAACAATAAAGATACTCGCAATGATAATCCTTGACAGAATCTCACCTACGATCAATGCAAAATTAAGAAACGAACAAGCTGGCTTTAGACCAGGAAGATTGCACTGATCACATCAACTCAATTATTAACTCGGGTTGACCACCCTTCCTGAGTTCTTAGGAACGCAATATGGCAGACACTTTGTGAAATGGGCATCCAAAAGAAATTGATTGAACTCATACACGAAATGTATCGGGATGCTGAAAACCGAGTTCAATATAAAGGCAAACAAAACAAAAAATAGTACAATACTCGAGGATTAAGATAAGGATGCGTACCTTCACCAATGCTGTTCCTGATCGTATTGGATTATGTAATGCAGAAATTGGATGTCATGTCTCCTAATGGCATACAATGGGGACTAACATGGAACTCAAAGATCTGGATTATGCAGATGACATATGCCTGCTCACACAGAAACCCTCGCAGACATTCAGCAGAAAGTAAGTCTGGAATTCTTCAGTCCCGTCACGGAAGACCAAGATACGAATGTTCAACTAGTGTGCGAAATCGGTACTATTGTATGGGTCACACAGAAAATGTCAGAAAAAAGTTACAGGTGTTCGTAAACAAGTGCCTTCGACGAATACTGAAATGCTTCTGGCCTAACACCATAACTAACATTGAACTGTATAGAAGAACAAATCAGTTTAGACATAGAAATCGAAATAAAGAGACGAAAGTAGAGATAGATTGGCCATACGTTGAGGAAATCACCAAGTGATATAACGAGCATGTCATTCACCACAAGAGAGAAGAAAAAGAGGAACACAGACCAGCGATGACATGGAAAAGAATAATGCTAGCTGAGCGAAACAACTCGGTAAATCATGGGACGAGATAAAAGCTGTAGGCCCCAACAGAGTAAGATGATCACGCCTATAGTAGACACCCTATGCTCCTAAATTGGTGATACAGAAAAAAAATACTAATGCTTTCTTTAATGAACACACTCATTAGTCCCAAAAATTGATAGTATTGTAATTCTCGTAGTTTTCCCAAAGTGTAGAAATTGCTCAGTGAATTATACAATTTGACTCCCGTATTCGAGTAATTATGGACTTCTCTATATTAGAGTAAAATATAGAGTCTAATTATTTTGGGAGAACTCCGTTTTCAAGGCGAAACATCAACTTCGAAACGTTGTAGATTCTTTGGTTACACTTCAAGCATTTAACTTATATGTGTCCTAATTTCTGCTCTCAAAATACCTCACATAAATTGAATCGTTTCCTTCAGTTTTGTTATATGTCAAAAGAGTGTACGGTGAACCCGGCGTCATCCGGGAGCTCCTGTGTAAGAACTTGGTCGTACATTCAGAATCAATCAATCAATTTCGTAGCAACTTTTAATATGCATGTGAAGTAGACCTAACTAGGAAAACTAATTTTAGGACTGGTTTCGCAAAAATTTCATACGCTTGTATCTATATGTGTTTGAAGTTGGAACTAACTTAGTCCTAAACAAACAAAAATAAAAAAAGTGTAGATGTATTGTGAATATGGCAAACAATGACATTTAGGCGAATTAACACTTGACATTTTAGATAACATTTAAGGTTTTTATTTAAGATTTTCTGAGGGGGTTGAATGCCTCGGGACCTAGTGTGTTTGTCGGGAGTGTTGTTGTGTTTTTCTGATGGGTCCAGATTGGGACTGTCTATGTTCCGTGCTGTTCGAGAGGCTAGTGTTTTTTTCGCGATCAAATTAATTGTTTTTCTAGTCTTTACTAACCTGAGAAGTTACCAAGGTATGTTTGCCAGGAATGTTATTGTGTTTTTCTGATGGATTTGGATGTCAAATTCATTGGCCCCTAACACCACAAATTATAAATGTGGGATCCAGCTAATTACGAGTCTGTCTAACTTCACCCAGTACAAATTACCACTAAACATGCGTCCAGCTTTTAATTTATTTCACTATGATGCTACATAAAATATGGCTTGATTTTTGGCACAGGTGTTCACTGTTAGTGCCACAACTCAAATTCATTGGCCCCTTAACACGACAAATTATAAATATGGGATCCAGCTAATTACGAGTCTGTCTAACTTCACCCAGTTCATATGACCTTTAAACATTCGAACTATGTGATAGATTATTCAAATTTTTTCCGGCGGAAATTTACTGTTAACTTCAATAATACGAAATATGTCGATAATGCAGGGATTTTTCCGGCGGAAATTTTCTGCTAACTTCAGTAGCAAACTACTTGCCCCGGTCGTCATCGTTAATAAATCTGTGTGTGCGTCCGCATGTGATGCCGTGACGATTAAATCTATGTAGCATCTCTATACCCCGGACGAATTGGCTGATCAGGATGAAACTTCAAACTTAAGATTTTTTCATAAATTGGGAAATTCCAGTGGTTTTTTAGCCAACATCGGTCTACAGGAAGTGGCAGCTTTTAAATGAGCTTTTTTGTTTTTGCAAATATTTTGAAAAGTATATAAAGCATTTACGAAAAACCGATTAAATCAAAAAGATTGTAAATTAAATTTTAAATAAAATTGGTTCAGATCATTTATTAAATTTGACCGAAAATGACGGTTTTTGATTAAAAAAAGTTTATTTCACCAAAATTCGGCACTTCTATAGTTCAGACGAATTGACTATTTATAAAATACATATTAAAACTTTATTCATTAATTGGGTAACCCTTGCGAAATTCGGAGGAAATCTGTATACCGGAAGTGACAGCTTAAATAGGAGCTTTTTAAATTTTGCAAAGATATTGAGAAGTTTAGCTTCTAGAGAAACGACAAAGAATCAACGGTTAACCTTGTTGGTTTTCTGGAACATAACCTGTGCGTACAATTTCCCGCTTTAGGAATGAAGTGTGTTTGAGACCTCATATGACTATTAATATCAAAAAAGTGGGGTTTGGAAAATTAAAGCTAGGGCGCTTAATGCTAATATTAATTACTTAATTAATAATAAAAAACCAGAGGATGTAATTGTTGTGACCAACATCCCAATTTATTTTACGATTAGACACCTAATTTCTAAATCGAAAAATTGAACCTATCGAATTTTTGATCAAAACTGTTTTGTATAATCAAAACAAATCATTATTCGCGCTTATATTTCAGGTAAGGTAAATCCTTCTTGAAAGTTTAACATTTACTGCAAAGTGAACCTATCACCTGGGTACGCAAATATCCACCACATTTCGCATGGATCTCCCAATTTATGAAAAAATTCAATGTGAAGTTTCATCCCAATTAGTTAATCAATCCGTCTCGACTGTAGAGATACCGAAATTTTTCTTCAAAACCAGTTTTTATCAAAAATCATGATTCCGTTTAAATTTTAAAAAACTGATCTGGATCGATATTGTTGCAAATTAAATTTAGAATATTTTAGTTTATACACTGCGCAAAAAAACGGAACAGAAATTTTTTTCGAAAAAATACCCAGATTTGAACGCTTGTATCTTGGTAAAATAACATCTTCTAAAAAAAATCTTTTGGAAACCTTTAAATCTCTTTAAATCTTTTTATGACTTTTTTGAGTAAAATAGAAATTGTTTGTTGACCGTTTGAGACTGTAAACGAACATGCTCGATATTTCATTCCCAAATCAAAATAAGTTATTTAATAGAGAATTTAGAAACTTCAAAATGGTGCTGCGAAAATTTCTGTACGACGACTCCTTGGCAATTTATTGAAGTTCTAGCGAGAAACATATCAAAAAGCGTATAATCGTTAACAAGTACATTTTTTACCTTGCAAACTAAGCTAGCTGCAATTTCCGGTAGACCGATTTCGGCTTAAATTCACTGAATCTCCCAATTTATGGAAAAAGCTTAAGCTTGAAGTTCCATCTAAATCAATTAAACTGTCTGAGCTGTACGGTGTCGAATTTATGTTGAAAAACAGTTTTTTGTCAAAAAACATCATTTCGCTTAAATTTTGAAAAAAATATCTGGATCTGTATTGTTGCAAATTTAATTTAGAATGTTTAGTTCACAATCGTTTATCTCGTAAATGATTTAGATACTTCTCTGAGCCGATATCCGGGGGACGAGGGGGTGGGATAAATGAATGTGGGGTAATGGCCGGGGAGTAACGGTTGGGGGAATGTCCGGGAGGTAATATCTTGTTGCGAAATTTACCGAACCCTTATTGCACACCTCTTATACAGGTGTGTCTTATACCAATATAAATTGTAATGAGTACATGAGTACATGAGTACTACATAGAAATCAATAGAAATAGATAACATTTGTTATATTATGTTATTTCTATATTCAAAATGTGTACTTGTACATCTATATAAACAATAATTTAAATTTTTAAAACAAAAATCTAAAAATTTTGAAATAATTTTAATTGTTCGATACAATCTATAATCTATTCATTCAAAATTTCAATATTTATTTACTGGAATTTTGAATAAAATTCAAAAAATAATACAAATTTAATTTTAATTAAAGAATTTTTTTCATATATGTACATATGTACTAGAACTAGATACTATAATACATAAATACTCTATTATGTGTTTTGTGATGTGTACAAAATAATGTATTAAAATCATTATTTGTTTTGTTTGATTGCAAAAATGCTCTCAAGAAGATCATTTTCAGGTTATTGTTTACATTGTGCATCACATTCATGAATAGTGTGGTGTTCAATTACCAAGGGAATGAATAGGAGAAATGTTTTTTGTAAGTTGCACATCATATCCATACTCATATTTATGGCATGTTAAACTGTAATCTACCTGTTGGGCAAATATTTGTGGGGATTTTTATGAAATTTTTATGTTTACAAATAGTGTACAAAATACAGATTAGTCTAGCCTCCTAGTGTAAAACCTAACCCAATAAAAATATTTATATTTGTCTACAAATCAATTTTGAGCGTCATTGTATTTACCACTCCAAGTTTTGCGCTATTTGCTCCGGATATTGAATAATCAAAACAGTACTAATTGTCAATGTCAATACAACAAATAAACTATTTACGAGTTACCTACGTATTATAAACTTGAAAATATGTATTAGATTTCATTATTCAATTTACACGGAAGAATAAAATTTGTAACTTTAATTGTGCGTACATGACATCGGAAATAAAAAGCATCACACTCGCTCCCGCACTCATAACCAATCAAATTTCGTGAAATACTTTTTACCCCACCTACTAGTTCCGCACTCGAGTTGAAATATTTTAACTTTGTTGTTGTTTTAATACATTATGTGCCCGAACTAACTCCCGATGTCATGTATGTAGTCTAAGAGTCACTGCTGGTGATAGTTCAGCAATATTAAATTAATTTAACATTTGAAATATTTGTAATTAGAATAAAGTAATAATTGTGGCCATAACGACCTGTTGTGTATTATTTGCCAAATAAATTAACAAATATGCGTATGTAATTTATATTTTATTTGCACATTGAGTCGGCATTTCACCATTTATTCGTTAAATTAACAGGTGTTTCTTGCTATACATTTATACTCGAATGCTTAAGAATAATTGGCATTGAAATTAAATAAAGGGGTTACAATTCAGACACATTTATAAACACGATATACGGACTTAAAAAAATCGTTTTTTATAGTAATTTACTACAGGGGACACATTAACTTATATGTTACTAAGATAATGGGGTGATAGTAGTGGTAATTTAAATCATCACTGATAGTCATTTAAAAAATCGCTTTTCAATTCTGCCCCTATCGCGAATCAAAAGCCAAAGCTAACGTCGGTGCTATGTATTTGGTTAGTTAGTTTTCTTCTCTGTATTTAGAAAATAAAGTAAAAAATAATAAAGTCATACGTATAGTATTTTTAAAAATTCCGTTCCCCGTGCACTCACATTTCGAATTGTGTATTTATTAGCATTGATTAAAGACTGTCCTATGTCAATAGTTTATAGAAAAAAGATTGAATATTCGACGCGGTTTACTCTTTCATAAACCAGCTCTTTATAATAACCCCACCGAAAAAAGTCTAAAGGATTTAGATCAGGAGACCACGGTGGCCATATAATGAACCGTCCCTTTCCAATCCAGTGGTTTGGATAATTTACGTTCAGGTGTTGCCTCACTGCTTGGATATAGAGAGGAGGAGCTGTATCACGCTGCAGCCACATAGTAAGTCAGTCATCCAAGTCATTTTGTAGAAAACTTAGATAGGCTTCCCCGTTGATCCGACGTGGAAGTTCAAATGGGCAAATTTTCCGTCGACTATTCTCGCCCACATGCTCACTCCAAATTGTTGATGTTAAAAACTGCAAATTTTCTTGGCATCGGCGCAGCATTTTTTGACAAAATTGCTTCCTTTTGCCACGATACAACGTGGACCATGTCACTCCCAAACGTCTTGATAAACAACGAACACTTATAGATGCATGTACGTTTGTACATTTGATGTACGTTTTGAAATACTCTATAATCGGGAAAGCGTTCCCCATTTGAATATCGTCTCTGGTATTCTCTTGCTGCTGCTCGGGCGTTGCCATTACATAGGCCATAAATGAAATACTTTTCTGCATATTCGCGGTGGGAATAAGCCACATAGCTTATTGACATTATTAATTATAAACGTTTGAGTATGTATGTACGGAACTATTAACATGAATTACAAAATGTTTTTCTTTTTATACCACAAATTTTGTTTAATTCGGACTACTAGATTTAGTTTACCATTGTAAACAACAATTTTAGAAATCGGAATTTTGTTAAATGCATTTTTTAATAAACGCCGGGAATAGCCTGGTGTGTGATACCATTTTAAAAACTGCATTAGTAACGCATATTTTTCTGAAAACGTCAGCGGTAAATTGGCCATATCATTTACGTAGATTGGAAATAATAAAGGGCCAAGGGCACTCCCTTGAGAAACACCACAGTTCACACCTAAAGTGGAGCTTTTTGCACCATTTAAAATTACAAACTGCTTTCGATTACTAAGTTAGCTTGCTAACAGTTTGTATGATAGGCCACGGAAGCCATACATTTGAAATTTTTGAAGAAGTAAACTGTATACAATCAAAAGCTTTACGAAGATCAAGAAATAAGTCACAGCCTGTCAAAATTACGATAGATCAAATCAGTAATGTCTGTTAAGGCCAAATCTGTACCAGAAGATTGTCGAAATCCATACTGACGAGAATAGAAAAAATTAGATTTATTCAGGAAGTCGATCATCCGGTTAGCAATAATTTTTTCTAAAATTTTGTCAAATACCGACAAAACTGAAATTGGACGATAATTATTAACTAGTTTAGAATTTCCAGACTTAAAGATACCTGTCACTTTAGCAATTTTAAGACAATCAGGGTAAACACCCGGTTTCCAAAACGACATTAAATAGATCAGCTAGTAATTGTGAAAAAAATGGCAAATAATTCTTCAGAACCACATTACGAATGTTATCATAACCACCACCCTTTGTATTACTGAGATTAGAAATTAAATTCGATATTTCGCTGCAGGAATTGGGCGAAAAGAAACACGAATTATTACTACGCACCATAGTATGAAATTTATTTAAATCATCTGAGCCTGGGCTAGAACTACTTGCTGATACAGAAGAATCAACAGAATTAACAAAACTGCGATTAAATATATTAACAATAGCAGTAGGATCATGATACTCAACATCATTACAAATAACGAAGTGGATCCTATTATTAGAGTTATTTACCATGAACTGATTTAACTGTTTCCAGATTTTTTTGGGCTCAAATTATTAAATAAATTGTCAAAATAATGCTTCTTTGCAAAATATTTTCCGTTTTTGATCTTCCGATTTAGCAAATCTAATTTGTGTTTTAGTTCTAAATTAGTACTGTTCCTTTTAAAATGCTTCAATATCCGGTTTTAAGTATAATTAAATCCCAGAGATCAAGAGTCACCCAAGGACAAACACTTGTATTTTTCATTTTTACATTTACTTCCTTCAAAACGGAAAACTGTAGCACAAGTTTATTATACATATCAAAAATCCGTTCCAGCGTAGACTCAGGATTTCTGACGTCAAACACGGTAATCATTAAAAAATATTCAAAGGACTCATTAACCTTTTTGTAATTAACGTATCTCTTCGTTAGTGTCCGAGTACAATATTTAGGTTTGAAGCGAAATTTTGAGAGTACAAAACTATGATCACTTATATCGGCTTCAATGGTAAAATTCCGAACTTGCTCAATATTATGAAAACTGCTAACAGGGTGGTCTAAAATATTACGGCTCAGTGGTCTGGTATTTGTTACTTGTTTGTTATTTGTTTTTGACGGAAACAAAATGGATTGTTAAATCATTCAGCCAAAACGGCAATGTAATGAAACGAGGGTCGGTAAGTTGTCGGATAGGAATAGTAAAGGTTTTAAAAAGTAATTTCCGTAGCCGGTTTACGTCATCCAGCAGACCTATAAAATTTCAACGATTATATCAATTATTAAACCGAAGATAACTTGTTTATTGTAACTTCGATGGATTGACCACATAGAAATGGTACACGTTTTGCAATTTGGTTAAAAGGTTGGCTAGTTTTGTTCTACCCAAAACACTTAATACCTAATGTAGATAGACACACGGTTTAGAACTAAATGTCAGACACATTTTTATATACGGTCACTAGCGACATCTATTAATAACTTCTATGAACTACAATAAATTTAGTTAATCAGAAATTTAAAAAAAGATGTAAGGCAGTATAAGTCATAAATTAACGTTTAATGAAATTTTCTACTAACAAAATTAATGGTTATAGTTCATACCAGGGGTCCACCGATCAGTGTATGTTTCTAATGTTCATAAACCAAAATTATCTAAAGTTTATCTAAAATGTTTTTATTTTTGCGCTACTCGGCCCGCAGACGACCAACCTACTGATATAAACAACGGCCTCAAAAAGGGTCTCAATAGTAGGTCACGAATATAATTTGAAATATATTAATTAATAAAACTGTTGACGTTTAAAATGTTCGAAAAATATGACTTGTTGCCTTCCATGACAGAATTTACTATTTCTAGAATAATGATGATAATAATAACACATAAAGATAAAATTCCGATATCTTGAGCAAAAATTATTAGTTACTAACTTCAGGCCTTGGGTGCAGGTAAAATCGTGCAACAGCCTTAAACGAATTTAATATTAGTTCGTACTAGTAATTAATAGATGGCGTTAAACATTATACACTAAAATTTTATCCTTATTGGCAAATTAAATTTGAAGTATCAATTGTCGAAACAGCACGTTTACTAAAATCTCCGGAAACTGAAGTTCAAAACATGTGGGTTATGCGTAATAGTTGTTGTTTCCACCGAGTATTCGTCGATACGATAACGGTTCTGATGACGAACATATACAAGTTAATTTTCCAGTGGAGTACCTTAATTACTCTACTTGTTTTAGAATTCAATACTAATTGTTTAAAAGTTAAAATCGCATCACTGAATCGCATTCAATCGCACCAAAAAAGTTTCAATGTTGCTAATTGTAAGTAGCCAATCTTTTAATAATCTATACAAAATTCATGAAGATTATTTGTTGCAAAAATTGTGGGTGGTAATTGACTATAAAATTTCGGGGCTGTTTAGGTGTAGAATCTTTTAAAATAATCCTTATTAGGAAAGGGAATTCTTAATCTATTTGTATTGCGCAGATTGTATGTTAGGCTACTCAAATAATTAACTATATGATTGCCCATAATTATCTAAAGGGTTTTCCAATACGAATGATACAATTTAAAAATTTAAAGAAAACACATAAATTATTCAGTGAGACCAAAATTTGTTTTTATTTGAAAGGTTACATTATGCCATTTTGTATGGAAAATAACATCATTCAAATGACCACCATGACTTCTCCGTACGTACTGCATTCTGTAGCCCAATTTATCATCACTTTTTCGTTGGATTTAACATATCCCCAAAGAAAGAAATCACAAGGTGTTAAATCACACGACCTGACAGGATAATTAACTGGACCAAATCTTGAGATAATTTCTTCGCAAATTTTGGTTTCAATAAATCGATTGTTAAGGTGGCTGTGTGGCAGGTGGCACCATATTGTTGAAACCACATATCTTCCAGATTATTCTCAACAGTAGGAAAAAAATCATTTAACATTGTTCTGTATCGTTCTCCATTGACTGTTAAGTACTCTTCGACCATTTTCTCCAAAGAAATATGGAACAATCACTCCACCAGCATGAATTGCACACCACACAGTGGCTTTATCTGGATGTAATGGTGTCTAAACAGTTTCGTATGTATTTTCATCATTCCAAATTATGCAATTCTGTTTGTTTACATAACGTTTAACCAAAAATGAGCTTCATCACTGAATAAAAATTTCAAGAGCAAAATCAGAAAATAAACAACGTTTATGGTGGTCTAATGGCTTGAGTTCTTGAACCAGTTGAATTTTGTAAGGATGTAAACTCAAAACTTTTCTTAAAATTCTCGTGGAACCGATAAATTTAGATTTTCTCTTACACTTGCTGCTACCAAATAAATATTCTCTCTTGTGTGCGTGCATTTCTTGGTGTACTGGTACTCTTGTATCGTGTAAAGAACATTCACTTTCAAATTTGTCTACAATAGGACGAATATTGAGTCAATTAACTGAATAATATCGTGCATGAATTTTTCTTAAATTTCTCTCAGTATTCACAAATGAGCACTGATTTTGATAAAACAATTTAACAGTTTCTAAACGTTCTTGTAGCGTGTATCTTACCATGATTAAATGGCATAACCTACTGAACACAAATGGCATAAGTAATGTCAAAAAATAATACGCAGTGTTGCCATTATAACCATTTCAAATTGTATCATTCTTATTGGAAAACCCATTAGAAAGTTTTAACACTTTGAAGACATAAACGTATAGACGGGGCAAGCTTTTTAATTTAACAAACAACGGAAATGATGGTGCAGTTTTTGGAAGGAAGTTAATGATTCTCAAAACTGCTTCCTGAACTGAGATCAAAGGCTTAATATTTGACAAGTGAATACCACCCGAACATTCATTTCCGTATTGAAGGTGAGAATCAACTAGAGCGTAGTATAGGTACTTCAAAAATTCAGGACTACAAATATTTCTCCAATAGTAAAATGACCGTAATGTCATCCTCAACTAACTCTTTAAATTAAACACACGGTCTTTGAAATTTAGTTTCGAGTTTAAGTGTAACTCCAGATATTTAAAGGAGTTCACGGTTTCGATTGGAACACAATGGGAATCACAAATATTTCGAGATACGATTTGAAGCGGGGTCATGAATTGTACCACCTATGTAAAAGTTCATTAGTTTGGACTTGCAGGTTAAAACCATTTTTTTAGTAAAACAATGGATTCATTAATAGCATGATTAACAAATTTCATATCAGGGCCAGAATACATAACGCCATATCATCTGCAAACGCAACAATAGAACCACGCAACTCAAGGCTAAAAATTCAATTAGAATATAAAAAAGAAAATTTATTTTTTCAAGACATCCCAATAATCTATGGTTAATTAGTTACTAAATCATTTTTGAAAACCTACTTAAGAGTAATTGGGTGATAATCAATTCAGTCCGACACACTACGAAAAATTCAAAAATTTACTAGCAAATTCAAGTTTTTTCATAGGGTGCTTGATTGAATTTTGCTAAACCAGTTTAACTAATCCGCAGTCTATCCAGGCTATTAGTCTTCAGCGGAACAAAACTTAGTTTTAAAAATCGTTGTTTGGTTTGTGGAATTAAGTATTTTCATTTGGCATTTACGTTTTGAAATTTTGTGTTCAGCGTCGCAATATTTTGATGCCTTCCCGATTTTTTGGCTAAACTGTTTTTATAATTAATCAAATTCAGTAATGAATTTGTCATCCATGGTTTAGTTTTGAAATCGTGTCTTGAGAGTTTTGTGATCAATTTATTATTATTCAATTCTTCGCTAAGTTTATTAATAAAAATCAAATAGACCAAATTTGGATTAGTAGAGAATACCGAAGTCAAATCACAAAACATCAAACTTTCTGCCAACGAGTTTGATATCGCGGAATATTCTTAATTGGATTGAGAGATTTTACATGTTACAAGAAGATCTAAACTTTTAACCTTCAAAAAGAATCTGAAATGAAATGTTTCAGAAAAGTCGTGAACAATACGCGTATTTGAACATGCCCTAGTAATACTACTCATTAAACAATCTAGCCCAAAAGAAGCACACAAGAAAAAAATGTATCCTTCAAAGATGAATCCTGTAACAAATTAATATTTATGTCTCCAAATAAAATTTTGTTTTTTAATTACAAGTACTGGAAAGACCACGTCAAGTTGAATAAAAAAAATTTTGTTTTGTGCAATTGGGGTCTCCTAGTTTTATTTTTAACACCAGCTGGGTGAATTCAAATTCTAAAACTTTAGTGGCACTCGAATGTGAACTAACTATAATCACGTCATTAAACACACACCACAGTAAAGCTATTTGTCTGACATACACTTCTCTTTGTTTATGATCTTTACCAGGTTTGTGATCAAAGGTACTATGATATTGCCGAATTGAATCGGGCATTCAATCAAAATTCAGGCAATCTTTTAACATTACCAACATTCTTAATTTAGTTGAATCAATCAGAATAAGCCTCTGATTTTATTCCTAAACTAAATAACTAAATTTATGATCTGGTATCCATCTGAACCTTATCCCGAAATACATAGGATTTGAATTCAAAATTTCGTTTCAAAATAAATTTCGATTGACAATACCCTTTATATTCATGAATATGATTATAACTATTTAGTCGTATTGTCTCTACAGATACACATAAACAATGTCCTATGTGATTGGGTCTGGGTGTGAAAGATGATTGATATTCCTAGATATCTAAAATGCTTTTTTCCTATTCCAATTTGTACGAGAACCATATTTGTCAATCCTTTTTTTTATTGTTAAAAATTGATTGTATCCTGATTGAATATTGTTGTTACTTAATATGTTACATGCATCATAATATACACATTTATTATCTGGAATGATAATGTTCAATCAAAATCAATTTTTGGTTTTGTGAAATGTGTTCAACATAATTATTGTCTTTTCCCTTTCTGTGCATACAGGATACACCATGTAGTCTGTGGATATTATCATATAAATTTACCATCTCATTCCATCATTATATAAACCTTACAGTGTGTTGCAAAACTATGTCTACCGCAGTGGTTTTTTTCTACACAGAGGGTCAATTTTGTTTAAAAATCCGAGACTTCACGAGTACGTGTGTTTGGGTTAGTGCGAATGCGCGCCATTTAAATTTTTTGAATATGACATTTCTAGATAACATTTCCATTTATAATTTAAAATTTGTAAATGCAAATATGCTTTAAATAAGATTAAATTTGTTTAATTAATTAATTTTAGATTTAAAATAATTGCAATTCTGTGTTTCTGCGAAAAAAAAACATTTATTAGACATCGTCTTGAAAAAAAAAATTTAAATCGTAAATTTTGTAGTTAAATTTTTTTTAACACATTGACGCGCACGTTCTAAATGTGTGCACTACTCAGGAATACACATTTGATAATTTTGTAATTGCAAAGATATTTCGCGGAAAGGAATGTATTGTTGAGAATTGAAAAATATGTTTAGTTATTCCTTAACAAATGAAAGTTATTTGCCCGAACGTGTTAAAAACGAACGTGTTCAAAAGCAAAGGAGATGTCAAAAAACTGAGAGAACAAAACGACATAAGCATCAAAACACTGAACCAATTTGTACCCGATTCAAAATTGTTGATGCTTACGTTTGCAGAAAAACAAACAAATATAACCACAAAAAAATTATAAATTATACTCCTTATGCTTATACGAAAACGTCATGTCCCGTGTCCCGGATTTTGAACAAAATCGACCCCAGAATCAAATTTTACGCTGTCAACTAACTTTATACAATAGTCTGTGCTAATTTCGTTCCATTGGTCTGCGATATAAATCACGCAATTCGTCTATATTTAGTGTCACATATCAGGACTTTGTGATGGCCACAATAATATCGGTATTTTGGTGTCTTTGAGGTATTTTTTGATGATTCCAGCTGAATAGGCGCGTTGTCGCGTTGAAGTATGAAATGTTTGCCAATTACAGATCTTCTATCCTTTTTTAAACAAATTCTTAGAATTTTCAGGTATATTTTGGAATGTATCCTTCCTTCTATGGTGAAAACACTTCCAACACCAGCCACGGACAAACAACCCTTAATCATGACACCTTGTATTCCCCTTCTTTTTGCCAAACATACATTTTACCGTGTGAATAATGCTTAGTGATCTGAGTTTCATCGGACCATAACACTCAATGCCAATAACTTAAAGATTCAAAAGCATGTTTTTCATAAAATCGAAAACGCTTCTGCTTGTTTGATTTAGAAACGTACGGTACTTTTCGTGGAGAGTATGCTTTTAGACCAGTTGAATGTATCCTACGGTACTGATTTTTTTTCACTCAATGAAATTCAATTGTTTTGTCCAGCTAGCATCGACATTTTTTTCCGTGTGACTGCTAGTACATTTTGGTCGACTTCAATCTTCACTTATTTTTAAAAATTTCAATAGCTTTGTTCTTCCAAGAGTCTGAACAATGGAATTGTTCGACTCGCAATGCTTCTTTAACTCTCTCATGAGTCTTTTTTCCTCCGACGAAAAATCTTTTCTTTTTGCCATTATCTATATTCTAATAACAAGTAAGGTCCCAATTAACGTCAGTGACCCAATTATCGGCAACATAACAAAAAATCAGAAAAACCATGAATATGTACATTTCTACTGCATTGAGACAACAATATAAAAAATACCTGATATTATTTAACTAGAAAAATCGCAAAACTATTCGCAACCGTCATAATATACAGTTTTTGTCCTTCCCCGTGTGAACAGTAATTAAATTACTGTAAATTAAGAAAATAAATACATTTTTTGATTTTGCCGATAATATGCGAAGATTATGCCGAAAATTGGATCTTCCCTTTCAGATTATATAATGATGAAAAAAACACGAAAGGCCTACAGTCAACATGTGCTCCATGGAGCTGTCGAGGTTGTACAACTAGGAATGACATGAAGTGCTGCAAGCAAAATGTTTAGCGTTCCTATATCTATGATCCAGGATAAGGTGCAAGGTAAAACAGCATGGAACAAGAAAAGCGGACCACCAACAATTTTAACCGAGAAAGAGGAGCATCTGGCTGTTACATGGGTACTACACATGGGCAAGATTGGCTTTCCAGTCACAAAAGGTCAGTTTATTGACAGTGTAGCGCTGTTGGTGAAGCAACTAAACGCCCAAATTGTTTTAAGAACGGCATTCCTGGCAGACATTGGTATGAACTATTTTTAAAAAGACACCCAATCATATCAGAGAGGGCGTCTCAAAATTTAACTGCAAGTTTTAACTGCGTTTTTAATACTGATGAAACGGCATTTTTCTTATGTCCGCAGGAGAAAGCCATTTTAGTAAGGAAATGATCTAAAAAAGTTTACAACAGGATTGTAAACGACGAAAAGAATTGTCTAATCGTCTTGGTTACAGTCGGCGCTGATGAAGATCAGAGAATTCCACTTAATATAATAAAAAAGTATCCACCAGATTGGGGCATTGGGAAGTCTGAGAGTGGATGGATGACGTGCCAAACGTTCTTTGAGTAGGTTAGGTCTTAGGTACCTTCTTTGAGTACATAGCTTATGTATTTTATCCTTGTCTGGTTAAAATAAAAAACAATTCCCGATGTGCCTATTTAAGGATGGATATAGTTCTCACCTGTCTCTTCCTTTGGCTGAATTTTGCAGAGACCATCAAATTATTTGAATTGCCTTACTCCCCTCCCTCCTAAAACGTCCGGACTATACTCATTAGATGCAAACGCGATTGATTATTGTAAGCGTCTAGAAATGCAAAGACCTATGTCTTGCGAACAACTACAACGTTACAGGAGTTTAAAAAATCTTGCAATGTATGGATGGGCGATATTAAAGATGAAAACCTATTTAATTTTTGGGATGACCTAAAAAAGAAAGTGTCAATGTACTACCAAACATCGATAATACTTCTATATTATTAGGGATCACCCTGGATGATGAATTTTGGTCTTGTAATGAGAACTTATTGGATTGCACTATTGGACTTGACGGTATTGTCATTTTGCCTAACGATCTATTGGCACCAGCTAAGACCCCAGATAGAACACCAGCTATTATGGAGGAAATTGTGCATATTTCATCACATGCTGTTGTGCAAAATTCACCAAAAAACTATTTACCTCTAAGAAATGAAATAACAATTGCGAAAACTGATCAACAGCCAATTTGGGAAGCGTATAATAAAAAAATGCGAATCATTGCAAATTCCAAATGATGCGATATTGCCGGGAAGCACAATAATGGCACCATATTGCTTTGTTGGTGATGAAGCATTCCCATTGCTAACAAATATTATGCGCCCATATCCCGGAAGAAGAACAACTGTTTTATCACTCTACAAAAACGTTTTTAATTATCGACTATCCAGAGCCAGAAGGATCGTCGAAAATGCTTTCGGCATTCTGAGCTCAAAGAGGCGAATTTTCCGGAAATCAATTATTGCAAGCAAACCTACTGTGGTCAACATAATAAAATCAACAGTTTGCGTGCATAATTGGTTAAGAATGAAGACTAGTGACCAGTCTTACCAGTATTTCGGTAATGATTTTGTGGATCATTACACGCAGAAAGGTGATTTAGTGTTGGGCGAATGGAGAGGTGAAGCAAACATTGATGGGTTGCGGAATGTCGGATGTATGGAGTCTAATAACCCAGCTGGCGACGTGCTTCTCATTAGAAATAAATTTACCAGTTATTTCACTAATGACAATGTCTTACCTTGGCAAAACACCCAAATGTTAAGCGAATGTTAAAATACATATTAATTATTTTATTTTTAATAAATTTGTTTATTATTTAAAAAATTATACATTTACATTGGCGTTTTTACGTTGTTATTTATTTATTGTAATTTACGTTGTTATTTATTAATTGTATTTTTTCTCTCAACTAATCGGCATAAAATTTTATTGTATTTATGATACCGATCTTGGTTTCTAATGAATATTTATTTGAAACCATCTAAAATTCTTCACCAGCGGAGACAAAAAAGGGCCAATATTCTTACACTTACAGGGTGATTGAGGCGCTCGTTGTGAAAGAATTTGGTTGTGGCCTTTCATGGTGTCCAGAAGATCAGTTAAGACAAAATCTGGCTTGCTGGTTCTTCTTCTTTTAGAGGCCGGGCTTACTGCAGGTGTAGCGAATGTAGTCTCTTCATAATCGTTAATGTCCAGGCTATCTGCCGTGCCATTAAACAGCTCCTGGAAAACTGCATCGCTCGAATTAGTGTCCGAGCGAACGTCAATAAGTTTGATATCTTATTCTGTATTTTAAAAAAACGCTGTGGTAGACATACTTTTGCAACACACTGTACATTGCAATTGTTGTTGTACTAGTATTTCACATACATATATGTGAAGATTAATTTTTTTGGTACATTGAGATTTCGGTTATTTGATTTGTGTTAAAATAAAATATCTGTGTTGTATCATTTTACTTTTTTGATTAATCAATTGTGTATATGCCTTGGTAGAGTAGGAATTTAAAATTTTTAAGTCAAATATTTAAATTACATATTATTTCAATCACGTAATACACAACCTATCTGATGGTATGTTAATGAACATGAGAGCAACCAAAACGAGGGGGTGGGTGGATTGGTAAAGTTGAGACCAAATATTAAATTTGTCATACGAGTTGATACACACGCATACATACATATTTTTATGCCAATGCATTTTATTTATGCGGTCGGTATTTTTGAAATGTAACCTAATATGAATAAAAGATTACCAATTTTTTTGGTTTTTACAATTTCATACTAAAATATTCATGAATTAATTATTATTTGAATACAATATTTACGTAGAGTAACTGAAATTACAAAAAAAAATATTGATAATCTCTTGTCGATTTCAATGAACCGCATGCAATACAATTATTGGATGCATTTTTATGGATGAAATCATTTTCATTTTATTTTAATTTACACTTGGTCCATTATAAATAGAACAACCATGTGGCAAAATAATCTGGTTTCGTTACACCATGTTTGGCCGATTTACAGTTTGGAAACTAGGTTTCTGCAATTCGGTAGACATAAATATTCATTTAAGACTAGGCAACTTTCGAATTTTCATTTTTGATTTATCTAACGACATTTTCCTGGTTTCTCTCTGCAAGACAGTAACAATTTTATTAAAATTTATCTAGGTAACAATTTAATGGTTTTCTTTGTATTACATCTAAAGTCTAGTAATTTTCCGAGTATGTACTGGTGTTTTGAAGTGCTTTTGATTAAATTTGATTTCTAATATTAGCTTTCATTATTCGTTCGATTTTACATAAAAATTCTCCGGCAACCGATTAAAATTCTCTATTTTCTACTACACTAAGCTTTATTTTAATTGGAAGCAGAGATTGGGGTTGACGAGTGATTTAATAATTTTTACGTGATCGCATCGAAATTACTAGTAATTCATACCAGAAATTCTATTCTGGTAATCCTCTGAGAATAGTGAATTGGGGAAAGAATTTACAGAAGTTTTATTTAATTTTATTGTGTTGTGATTCACACCATATATTCATAAATGGTCCGTGATTTTCGGCCGAAATCGGTCCGTCGAAAGTGGCAGCTTTTCGGTTTTTGCGAATATTTTGAAAAGTATATCATTTACGAGAAAAATGATTAAGAACTAAACGACTCTTAGCTTAGAATCAAATTACCGTTTTAAATCAGTTTTCCAAAATTTAACGAGAAGTGACGGATCATCAGATGGATTGATTGATCGGGATGACACTTCTTACTTAAATTTTTTCAAAAATTTCGAAATAACAGTGTTTTGGTCGAAATCTGTCCACCGAAAGTAGGTGCAGCTTCCATAGGAGCTGTAATGTGGTTTTACAATAATTAAACTTTGTTGGTTTGAATACTTCTTCATATTCTTAAATCGTGTGATCTGTACGAGACAACTGCCAAAAAAATCACCGTACAACTCGTATTAACAAAATGGCGGAAAATTTAAATCCGGCGCTCTTTCTGAGACATCCGTTAATTGATCTTAATTATACTTCTCAGGTAGCATGGTGTTAGGAATTATAATTGTTAGGGATTTGCTCTGCCAAACTTGGTTGGCACCACTAGATTGTGAATAAATGGTTAAATTAACAGTTGCACCTGTCAAATTTTCGTTGTCCGTAACTGTTGACTATCGGCCTGCACTGATCGGTCTCCATAAACGAAGCATGAACTAAATTGGCATTCACAGGATGATTGCACAGCTCTATAAGTTCTTTAAAAGTTATGACAGCTGGACAATCAGAAATAACTCGCCTTGGCCAGTGTCCTCTTTTAATACCTTAAAATGTTCCGCCAAAAAAACCTTATACCAAAGTGGACCATTTCACGAATCTCTGAGATGTGATTTTAATTTTTCTTCAAGACGTTTTTGTTTAATCGTGTTCAGCAATCCTTGGCTGACTAAATGTTTGTACTTCTTCTACAGCCCAGACGAATTGACTAATCGTTGTTAAACTGCATACATAAGCTTTTTCTTTTTGGCATCTTCCATATGAGCTTTTATGTGGTTTGCAAATATTTTGAAAAGTACATCATTTATGTAAAAACGACTACGAACTAAAAGATTCTAATTTAAATTTGCAACGATACCGGTTCAGATCCGTTTTTCAAAATTTAAGTGAAAATTACGATTTTTGACCAAAAACTGTTTGCAGTAAAAAATTCAGTCCCTCTACATCCCATACACATTGATTGATCGGGATGAAACTTCATACTTTTTCCATAAATTAGGAGATCCAGTGATTTTGGCCGATATCGGATACTCCGGAAATAACAGCTTTCATAGGAGCTTTTTCGTTTTTGCAAAGAATACATTTACGAAAAGTGATTAAACACCAACAGATTGTAAATTAAATTTCAAACAAAATAGATTCAGCTCATTTATTAAATTTTACCGGAAATGACGAATTTTGATTAAAAAAAACTTTATTTCAGCTAACTTTGTCATCTCTATAGTCCAAGCGGATTGACTATTCGGAACATTTTACTGTAATTTTTTCCATATTAATTGGGAAATCCTTGCGGAATTTGGTAAAATCTGTGTACTGGAAGTGGCAGCTTCCAGTATAACACATTTTTGCTTTAAAACAAATTGTTTGGTATTTATTAAATTAATTAATTGAATGAATTGTGCAATGTGATTTATACTCCTATTCACCAACTGCAAATATAATTTAAAAAAAACTAATTTAGAAATATCGTTTGGTACTTCCGTAAAGTATTCATAGTTATTCTTTTGTTTGGCCATTCCAATCAGACAAGGCGATATTCAGACAACCACCTACGTCAAAACTTGCTCTACAGTGATGCCATAAACTCATTGAAAATGGCCAGGCCAAATTTAAATAGAGGCGTGTTGAAAATTATTTTGAGAGACGAACTGCTACCAACCGAAAATAGCACTATTAAATGTACTACAGGTTGAGGTTAAAGCAGTCATCTACTATTGCATGTGGATCGAATAAAATACAATGAGAAGATCACCAGTAAAAATTTAAGAGCCACACCGCCAAACATAATATACTCCCATAATACAAGCAAACCTTAGATAAAATAGATCGGCGCAGACCAACTTACGTATGCCTTACGTGTCACGAGATGGGACATACGACGAAAGCATGTGACAACAAGACTATAGAGGCCCCAAATGTTAGAAGCGCAGTGGGTTGCTCCAAAATTACTGCTGTTCTATCTGTCACAGATGATTCGAGTATGACATTGGGGTCAATAGGAGACCATTAATTGACACTGGTATCGATACGCATTTTTTTAAGCGAACGGAAATTCAAATCTATAAATTCACCTGTATTCAAGGAGATTTTAACCGTTTTTAGAGGCATTGCTTCTGTGAGTTTGAAGGCAGAAGGATGATTCGCGGGCGATGTAACAATTGATGGTAGTAGATTTTGAACAATTTTCCATATTGTCCTAGATTAACTAAATCAAGCTGTGATAATTGTGTCGCCTGAGATCATTACAATTCGAAGATTTCCATCTGAGGTTGCGGCAACAGCGATGGTGGCACATGATGAAGAGGATAGCCAGCATCATATTAAAAAGTTTTTACTTGTGATTTCAGAAGGGGTTCTCTAAGACTAGAGTCTTTTGTCTGAGATGAAGCCAAATTATCAGAAACCGCAAAGACCGTCACCTTTGTCAGAGAAACACGCTCGCAGATCGGAGAGCATTGTCCAGGCGAATGTTTGTGATTTTGCGGACAAAATGGTTTGTGAACAAAAAACAGATGTTGATAGACGAATTTGTTGTCAATATACTGCAAGATTAATCGTATCATTATCAAAACCAGTACCAGACGCCGTCGATAGAAGGTCAAGATGGAAAGTACTTTTTTACTCTTGATTTAAAAAAGAAATTTTTCCATGTTTCTATGACCAAGGTGTCTATTAAATACTCTTCGTTCGGCACTCCCTTGCAACCCGCCAGCGATGTTCTAGAGATTTGTAAATTACGTTTTTCGTCAACTAAATATTGATCAATTTGTCTTCATCTATTTATGGATAATCTCATTGTGGCGACATTAACTGAACAGGAGGCGGTGTTAAAATTAGGGAAAGTGTTTGATGCTGCGGATCGAAATGGATTACAAATCTGATATAAGAAATGCCACTTTCTCGTATCGAAAGTAGTAGTAGTAACCTGTACTCCGAAATTATTTTAAGGAATTTGTCGCAAATTATTCCTTCATAGCGAAACCACTAACCGATATGCTCAGGAAAAATGATGCGATCAAATTGTATAATGATCAAAATAAAGCTTTTGCGGTGCTGAGGCCAGGGCTTTCCTCAGCACCACAGAAGCTTTCTGTAGCCAGGGCCTGTTCGTCTAATATAGTTGTTGGTTGGAATTAGTATAAAATGGGAACATGTGGCAATCCTGGCTTTTGAAATTCTATTACAAAACGCTTGCCTTGACACGTTCAAAAGAGAGTCCTTTACACAATGTCCGCTACCAAAATATTTAACTCTAGCCGAAAAGCTCTAGCACCCAAGCTTGGTCGATGTTCTACTTTTTGTCAGGACTTGAGGTTTTTGATGATTTCTTTTTATTTCGGATTGCAGGTCATTGTGACAAAAAGATACCGCTTTCCATACTTTCTAACAGTTGCCATAGGATCCTTGTAATGCTTTTGCATATTGCGGGGACTCCTCTAGAAAACGATGGCAATATTACAGATTTTCCAACCTGGTTGGTTTCAGGGTCTGCGTCATGATTCATATGTTCCATTTAAAGCTAATATCTGTTCTCAATTCCGGCTATTTGTTTCGCATCCATTGTTGTTCGATAAATATCTTGCGTTCAGCAGCTGGGCAAAATCTCTCTTCAACTGACAAACGATAAGAAAAATGTTCCTCCGTATATACACGGGATCGCTTTTGTGCCTCGAAAGCAACCGATTTTTGTTCTCCATCCTTCCTGACCCGTCGGAAATAAAAAAGGATACATTGTGGTATTTAAATGCGTATAGCAAATATCAATCCGTTTAAGTGTTGGCCGGTTAGGCTGAACAGATTGTAAATGTATCCTAATATCCCGATGAAACAGTGGTTCTCCATCGTTGATTTTGAAACACTATGGGCCATTGGTCATTCTCTCTATCATAAATTAGTGCTAATGCTACCTTAGTTGCTTCGGCAGTTTCAATGGTTTGTTTTCCACTTCCACGAGAAGAGCAGAAAGCGAGGATACATAAAAGCCTAAAGTGTCCAAGAAATGATCAACACTTCAGGCAAATGCTCAGTTCAAGATCAACAAGTAAGAGACTGCGAGAAGAAAGTGCACAGCAAGTGAACTTAAAGAACAATTTGCTTACCGAGTAGGGAAAGATTCCTTGAGGGTCCCTTCAAGATTTCAGTGCGTTAGATGAAGATGAGTCCAGCGGTGGGGTCGAACGCTAAAAAGAAAGCAGTCCAGAAAGCAGCGACGAAGAGGCGTACTAAGGTGGCGTTAAGATGGAGAAGTGCCAAAATGTGGTGAGACACAAAAAGGATCAGGAACAGGATGAGCCTACAGTGGAGAGCATCCAGAGATAAGAGTCAAAACGATGAAATAGTCAAATAGTACGTGGCCATAAATTCAACCTACCGACCTACGGTTGAGCTTGCTGAAAGATCGAACTGTAGAAGGAAGCAATATTAAGAGCGACAGAGATAAATCAAAGTGACAATGATACCAGCATGAGAGTATAACAACTTTCGACGGAGTGATCTAGTGTGGCTGTACACTTATTGGTTAAGTTGTACAGTCGAAGTCCATATTTTTGTTGAGCGATTATTATTCTTAACATAAATCGATGTTATCGCATCAACTATTCCTCCAATACTTATTGGAAGTTGGATTTTGGAATTATATTACATATGGAAGGGAATATGGTAATAAAAAAAAACAATTAGAATTGACTGCGATAGTCATCATGAAAATACTGGAATTAGCAAAGGCGCTAATCATCAATACAGGGGAATTGAGTCTATACCACTACATGCACCACATTTAATAAACGGAATAATCTTGATCAGCGATGCTCAAGTATATAGGCGCGAGCAATTTGGGACGCGGAAACAGTTGTAATTTAACCAGTAAACAGTGTTAGTTATTAACGATACGAAATATACTACAAATCGACTAAGGTTTGTTCAAGTTATTATGGGAGGCCCGGAAACTTAACAAACTATGATTGGGAGCACCAAAAGGAAAGGAAATTTTGTAAAAATTACATCGGCTTAGAAGCGCCCATTGGACAAAAATAGACATCAAGTTCTCATCTAGTAATAAGTTGGTGGACATGACTCTGTGTCGAAGTGAATTTGGGTTGAAGGAAAAGGAAGGAGGAAGTGTCGAGGAGAGGTTCACGCAGGACACCGTGTGTGATTAGTGCAGGTTACTGCTATAAATTAACTATCCAGTTAATTGTCAAATCAGCCAGTTGCTTTACTGGTAGTCTTATACTAAATCGTTGGAACAATAAAGATTGTTTTGTATACGGTGAGTTTTCGGTGTTGTGTTATTTCACGTAGTTTTGAATTTATTGAAATACCGTATCAAAAATAAAAACTTAAGTAAGCAGATATATCGATTTTAGAACCAAGAATATAGAGACACAACTGAATAGCAAAAAATTTATTAATTTGCTCATCACCGATTTCGTTAAAAAATTAATTTAAAATTAAATTACTTTCACCTGTTACTCTTCTTTTAGAACAATTAAATCATCTTCATGTTATTCCTTTTACATATACAGACACAACGGATAAATGTAATTTCATTCAACGAGTCTACGAACAATTTTGCGCTAAAAACTTTTTCATTTCTTTTGTTAAATATTTGCAATATTTAATTTTAAAACACGAAGAGGTCTATATCAATCATCATTAAAAATCAGTTTTGCAGCATAAATGTGTACATTCGAACGAAACTTTATTTTAATTTTATTTCAAAAACACCAAGTTTTAAAAAGTAATAATTTTTTTGTAACAATTTTTTTTTATTAAATAGTTTTTTTTGGTGTGCTACTTGCTGCAGTTCAAGAATATTAAGAGAGAAAACTTCTTTTATCCAGATATACGTGGAGTACAAAAAAACTGCTAAAGTGTAGTCGAATTGGGGAAGAAACGGGTGGCTAGTAAATTTTGTATATAGGAAAATGGGAAAAATTATGGTAATGTGATTTTAACACGCCAACACTTTGGAAATTGTGCTATTTGGTAATAGAAATATTTGTCTTTTGGTGATGATAAAATTACTACTAAAAAAAAGTTGGGCGTACTGGTGTTCAGATTAAAGAAATGAATGTTATCAGTATGGTAGAACTATGTGTGGCATTTTGTTTGTTTTTTTGTACTTTGCAGCATATTTTATTACTTGAAGTTATTGTTAAACGAATGACGTTTTAAATATTTATGTAGAGATATTTTTCGAACAAGTCTATAAATCTTGGACTAAATCGCTGTATAGGAGTAACTTGACTAAGTTTGGCATTCAAAACCACTCTCAAACCTTTTGCGGCTTGCATTTCCTGTCTTACCTTAAGCCGAAACCGAATGAACCAGCATTGTAATTTATAATTCCAAAATTTACGCGTACTACGTTTCTTTAATCTAAAAATACTAATGCTTTTTTATATGTTATTTGCAACATTTGTATTATTGCATTTACGGCACCATATCCAATACACGACAGGTTTACGACCCGTTATTGAGATCCAAACAGATCAGGGAGAACCATTCGGTGTCCAGTTCTGTATCCAATATTTTGCTTGACTTCTTTTACCGTTGTAGCCGTTAATATAGTGCCACTTCCTTTCCTTGTTCCTAATGCCTCAACCAGCGAACACGTAAGAGCTTAAGTTGCGAACTGTCTGTACTGGTTCTGTTAGTGCTACGACCACTAAAACTTTAAAGGATTCTCGTTATAAATGGAATCTAACCACTACATTTTTTGTGGTCGTACCTCTCCCCTAAGTGGTTCAAACAGCGCGCAATTCCTAAGGCTGTACTACTTGTTTCTGAAATTATATTAGACCAATGCCCATTACAGAGGTGGGTGACATACGGTTGCTGCAACTATTGCCAGTGGTATTTCAAGTTTGTGCATGATAGATTCTTAATACCACCGGTTAATCAAAATCGCTCGTAATTAATTTGTGGGTCCATGATCGAAATATTCTGCCACAGTGAATATTAAAAATTCACAATCGCCTCCTGCACAAAATGAACAACAAAAAATCTCACACAATATAAGACAGATGAACATTCCAGTTTCGCGAATAGACAAATATAGGGTTTTCCAATAAGAATGATATGATTTTTAAGTGACGTTTCGGCCATTTGTAATATGTCATGATCTGTCATTTTTTGTTTCATTGTATTCAGTAATGTTTACAATTTCATCATGGTGAGATATACGCAAGAACAACGTTTACAAATTGCAGTTACAAACGATAACGATTTTTTTAAGAAAATCATCTTCTCCGATTAGGGTCACTTTCGTCTGAGTGGTGCGGTAAATAAACAAAACTGTCGATTCTGGTGCGAAGAAAATCCACAAATAATTCATGAAAAACCATTACATTCATCTAAATTGACAGTTTGGTGTGATTTTTGGTCTGGTGGAATCATCGGTCCGTATTTTTTTCGAAATGAAGCTGGTAACACCGTTACTGTCAATGGAGATCGGTATAGATCGATTGGAAGAAGTTGATCTTGACAACATTTGGTTCCATCGAGACGGAGCTACGTGCCACACAGCAAGTGCAACAATTGAATTATTGCGAATCATGTCACTCTTATTGGAAAACCCTATATATCGGCTGGATCGTCGTTAAGTCTGCATAATGGTCCCGAATTCAACAGTGCCTCAATTTGAATTATGAGTGTAGTCATTTCCTCAAATGTCAGGTTTATGTTGGCTACCCTTCTCAAATGATACTTAAATGATTTAACTGTAGCTTCCCATGATCCTCCAAAATGTGGAGCGCTAGGAGGATTGAAGAGAAAAGTGATTCCTTTCTGCAAGAAAAAATCATAAATTACTTGGTTGTTTGACTGAGTTATTATGTGAAGTTTGAGTTTCTGGAGTTCTTTGTTAGCCCCAACAAAGTTAGATCCGTTGTCACACCAAATTTTCTCTGGACTTCCGACTTCCACGTCTTGAAATGAACCGTTTTAGGGCAACTAAAAACGATTCGGTATCTAGGCTATCGGTATCTAGGCTACCTCTAAGTGCACAGCCGTCACCGCCAAGCACACGAAAGCTGCCACATACACCTTTTCCACCGGAGAATTCCACCGGCTCAGCATAGTCCAATCCAGTGTGTAAAAACGGCCGACTTTGGTTACATCGTGCTACTGGGAGATCAGCCATTTTCTGTTCATTCTTGTAAAAGCGGATCTTGTAACGAATACACACCATGCAGGATTTTATGCAGCGTTTAATGATGTTTCGTGCTCCAATCATCCAATACTTGTTTCTCACAATACTTAAAACTAATGGATTTCCAGCATGCATGTGCTTGAAGTGAATATCTCGAACAATTCTATCGCACACTATATTATCCTTCGGCAAAATGATAGGATGCATCGTTGAATAAGGTAAGGAGGATTTTCTTAGGCGGCCACCGACTCTTAGTAACCCATTAGAATCTGCAAACGGGTCAAGTGACGCTAATTGGTGTTTCGATGATAATATACATTGTTTTCATCTTGTTCTGAAATTCGATCTAGTGATATATAAGTCATGTGTCCGAAATGTCCGTTCCATTGCTAATAGTCGTTGTTGCGCTGCTTCGTATGACCTCCCTAGTAGAAGTTTTGGTTCCTTAAATGAAAGTATCACCATGAATTGACCACTTTCAGTTCTGGTGGTAGTTTGCTCGTACAAGACTTCGCATTTATGAGGAACGTTGGCTGGATTTGGTTGAGACGCTACTTCTTCTACCTCCCAAAATTTTTTCATCTCCCCAAACAAGTCTTCAATTGTAACTGGAAATTTTGGCTCAGTGATTACGTGGAGATTAGTTGCATCTGTTGATGAATTGTGACACGATCCTGCTACCAACCATCCGAGTTTTGATGACTGTACGGGAAGTACGGGAAGCCCTTCGATTATTTGTTTATGGAGATTTAAAACTACGAAAAACACGTCAGCTCCGAGTAGTACAACAATTTTGCTTGGTGTATGAAACTGTGGATCTGCTAAGTCCATCTGCAAGTCAGATTGATTGAAGTTTATTGGCTTTAACGGAAAAACGTTGGTTAGACTATTAATGATATGAGCCGTAACTAAAAGTTTATAATTTGATTCGGTTCGTGAGATTATGGTAATATCGATTTACCCTCGTGTTTTTCCAGCTGGTGCCGATGCTAGACCGTAAACCGACAGAGATGCGTGGTTACGCTTTAGGCCTAGGCTTTGAGCACATGTTTCAGTGACGAACGAAGTTTGTGAACCTGAGTCCAATAAGGCTCTATACTACTGGAGTTTACCGGTGCGTGACATGATGTATATAACTGCTGTTGGTAGCACCGTGGTTATAGAGGAATAGTGTACATGTAGAACCTTTGCGTGAATCTGGTTGTTGAGGTTGGTTGGAACTTTTGGAGATTCTTTTAGGATTTTTGAAGATTCTTCAGTTTTATGTTCTGAAGAAAGCCGCTCGTCTGTTCGTTGATCAACTGAACTATGTATGATGTGTTGTAATCTTTTTAGTATACCCGGAAGGAGTTTCAGCCTGACGCTGGTGAAGTAGAGTATGATGTCAAACTTGCTTGCGACAAATCAAACAGGAGGATTTTGAAAAACTCTCTTTAAACAGTTGCAGCATAGATTTTTTTTCGTATACTATTCTTGATCTTGCATCGAACTCCATATTTTTAAATTCTGGACATTTGAAGGTTGGATGTTGCTGTGTACATACTACACACTCAAATGTAGTTGTAACCTTTTTTGTTGCTGCTTCACATATTTTGAGGGCATCACATCTTTTATTCAGAAATGTCAATAAATTTTCAAATGTGGGGAAATTACCACTGACTGTCTCACTTGCCCACAATTGCCTAGTTTCCTCATCGATTTTCCCAAGAATAATACGGATGAACCAAGGGTCACGTGTTTCAGCGTCTGGCCCTACTACTCTTAACCCGCGAATTATTTCATCAGAATTTTCACTGATCCGGCGTAATTCTCTTCCGTTACTTTGATTCTGGGTACACTGTTTCTGGTCAATGAACGTTGGCATCAATGATGCCACTATTGGAGTTAATTTATTGTAACGGTTGCACAATTTTTCCCACGCTTGCGCGTAATTAGTTTCGGTATTCGATATATGCCGAATTAACGCGGCCGCTTCACCTTTTCGTAAACCATTAAGCATTTGTAACTTGTGAACATCAGATATGCTGCGGTTGTTGTGCAACGTAGTTTTAAACAAATCATGAAAAGACGCCCAATATTTGTAACCACCCGAAAAATGTTCAATATGAATCCTAGGTAAGCGTCATATGTTATAACGTATTTACACTTTCGTAGAAGGTTTTCGTCTGTTGACCAACGAATTGCTCGAGAGTGTTATTAAAATCAGCTTTCGTATCAAAGCCACCTCGTCCCTGTGTATCACTCGCTCGAGTTAACAATTCCCGTGCCTTATAGTACAAATTATCAACTTCTTGGAGTTCCACCATCTCGTTAAAGGTTTCGTATCTAACCTCTAATACCTCTAGTCGTGTTTTTATTGCTTCGAGACTGGTTTCCGCCGTTATTGCTTTCGCAAAATTTAAAATATTAACCATTTGGTTTCTTCTTCTTTAAAATATTAACCATTAAAATTCTATTTATCTGTCATGAATTCCCGGGTTTCGGCACCAAAAAATGTTTGTGTAGATCTGTGATGAGCCGGCGATGATGTGATGAAATTTTGAATGAAAAAATGTTGGTAAAACTGCCAGATGTTGTATATAAAATTGCAGCACGGAATATAGCAGAAAGTTACTGATTAAAGTTAATTTGAATGCGATGAGAAGCCAACACTATTGATACAGTCACGAAATTGATGATGAACTTGCAGAAATTGATATAACGAAAAACACTATCTATGATTCCAGATTAACAACGGTTTTATTATTAAATATAAATAGCTTCTATAGTACACTGTCTTAATTCTCGGTTTGCCAATTATAAATGTTGATTGCTCGAAAGTTCTCAAAAAAGTGGACAAGTTTTATTTATTTTATGTCTAACTAGGAAAATGGCATATTCTTGTACACTAAATTGATTAATTACAATTTTAAGCTGAACTTAGTTCAGATATTCAAATTTCCCAATATAAATACAAATATAAATACAACAGGATTGCAAACGACGAAAAGGATTGTCTAACCGTGTTGGTTACAGTCGGCGCTGATGGTGAAATGGCTCCACCAATGATACTCTACTCTTACCAGAGAATTCCACTTAATATAATAAAAAAGTATACACCAGATTGGGGTATTGGGAAGTCTGAGAGTGGATGGATGACGTGCCAAACGTTCTTTGAGTACATAGCTAATGTATTTTATCCTTGGCTGGTAAAATCAAAGAAACAATTCCCGGTTTACCTATTTATGGATGGACATAGTTCTCACCTGTCTCTTCCTTTGGCTGAATTTTGCAGAGACCATCAAATTATTTTAATTGCCTTACTTCCGAACGCGACACATTTGCTTCAACCGTTGGATGTTGCATGCTTCCATCCAATTAAAAATGAATGGAGAAATGTTCTAAGAAACTGGAAAATTGAAAACAAAAAAGTCAAGTTGAGTAGAGTAGATTTTGCGACTCTTCTTAAAATTTGTTTAGAGCAGGCTCTCAAGAAGCAAACAATCGTTAATGGATTCAAAACGTCCGGACTATACCCATTCGATGCAAACGCGATTGATTATTCTAAGCTTTTAGAAATCCAAAGACCAATGTCTTGTGAACAACTACAACATTACAAACAGGGCACCGAGCAAATAAAACCAATTCTGGAAGCTTTTGAGCAAAGACTGACAAATGTAAAACTACAGGAGTTAAAAATCTGGCAATGTATGGATGGGCGACATTAAAGATGAAAACCTATTTAATTTTTGGAATGGCCTAAAAAAAGAAAGTGTCGATGTACTACCAAACATTGATAATACTTCTATAATAATAGGGATCACCCTGGATGATGAACTTTGGTCTGGTAACGAGAACTTATTGGATTGCACTATTGGACCTGACGGTATTGTCATATTGCCTAACGATCTATTGGCACCAGCTAAAACCCCAGATAGAACACCAGTTATTCTGGAGGAAATTGTGCATATTTCATCACATGCAATTGAGCAGAATTCACCAAAAAAAAATTTACCTCTAAGAAATGAAACAACAATCGCGAAAACTGATCAACAGCCTAGCTGCTCGTATTCATCATTTAAGGAAGAATTTCCCACTCCTTTTAAGAATTCGTTTTATTATCCTGAACCTCCGGAAAATAAAAAAAAAGTCATAAGAAAAAAATTAACGCCTGATGCGTTTACTTCGAACAAATATTTTGAGCATCTCCGAAAATTAGAAGCTGAGCAGGAAAAAGCGTTAACGGAAAAATTAGCACGAGCCAAAAAAAGAGAGGAGAAGAGGAACTTGAAAGAAACAGGCGAAGTGCACAACCAGACCAGAGATAAGGAACTACCGCAACCTTCAACTCTTAAGATTAATGATGGCAATGATGTTGAAAAAATTAAAAGGAAATGTGTTCCTGGAGATTTTGTAATTGTTAATTACGAAGAAGAATATTTTTCTGGGACGGTGATACAAATAAGAGTGAGTGAGGCGTACATAAAAACTATGCAAATGAGCGGCCAAAATTTTAAATGGCCTGAAAAAGAGGACATAATTTGGTATAAAGATGAAGAAATTTGTACTTTCATTAATCCTCCGTCTTTATTAAATATTCGGGGAATTTATGCTGTACCCGAAATTGAAAGCCTTCGAAAGGCTTAAATTTTAGTTAAAGTTTATGCTGAATTTGTTAATTGAGTACCTGAGCGTGAGAAGTTTACCCTTATTGGCCTTATTTTATTTTGTTGGATTAAATTGTTTTTATTTTTAATAATATTTTAAGTTAATTAAATGCTGTGAATTATAATTATTAAGTATGATTGAAATAAAATAAGTTTATAATAAATGTTTCTTTTTTCGTTAAAAATTCTTAAAATGTTTTTTATGTACTTTTAAGTTTGGCGATAATAGGAACGTCATCTGCCGATAATTGGATCACAAATATTTTTCAGTGTCGATAATAGGAACATAACCTTTAATAATAAACATAAATAATTTTAATTAATTATTAAAGATATTATTAGAATTTCTCAGATTTATTATTCAGTAGGTTTCTAGTTTTCTTTACAAAAGGAAAATTTATTAAAATTATTTAAACGAGAAAAAAAGAGTAATATTTTACTGGAAAGTTTACTGTCGCCTTAACTTGCCGGTAATTGAGACATTTACCTTACTAACGAGTTTAACTTTACTATGCGCAACCAATTCTAGTACAAATTTTGGTTTACGTAGAGTACTCAAAGTGACATGTTCGTGTTGACAAAGTATTTACAATTGGATTCCTAATTTATATAAAGATAAGTATAAAAAATATTATTTCTAATTTGAATTTAATACAAAAATATTGTTAAAATTATATAATGAAACTGGTAAGTATATTGATTGATTGATTGATTGATTTTGAATGTACGACCAAGTTCTTAGGCTTGAGTTCCCGGATGACGCCGGGTCCACCGTACACCCTTTTTTACACATAATAAAACCGAAGGATTGGATAGGTTAGTTAAGTGGGACAGAATCGGCCCGGTTACAGACACCTAGGTATAGCCGATAGTTAGTAACACAAAGACAACACAATTCTAATCTACTAGATGAAGGATAAAGGCTTAATAGGTTAATGGATAACGATGGTATTGGTCTTCAACAATTGCTTCTTTAAAACGGCAACCTAAGAAAAAATATTATTATTTCACATGCATCTGGAATTTTCCTGAAATTTAATTCTATTAATACTTTTCGGCTTCCTAACCCAAATTGGTTGACTCGACCCGTTACAGACACCTATGTAAAGTCGTTAGTAATAAAATAACAACACAATTCTAAACTACACAATCAGCAATTACAATGAAGCATTAATTCACAAGCATCTGTAAATTTCCTGAAATTTAATTCTAAATTGATATTTTCCGGCTTCCTAAATAATTGAAACATTTATTAATTTAATCATTCTGCAACTCCGCAACTTACAGTAGAATTTCCTGAAACCAAAGTTATTTGAACTATATTCAAAATAACTCTAAAGTTCATTAGTATTTAACCGTTGAATTGGGCGAACACGAAATAGCAAAAAAAAAAAAACTACCGGATAACTTAACTACCGGATTGCATTCAAATATCCCTTAAAATATCCATCCATTAAAATATCCTAAATAATTTAGAATTCGCAAAAATTTCGTATGTTTACTAAAAATTTTTTATAAAACTGATCAATTTTTCCCGACGCCCATCCTTTTCACAAGGAAACAAATACTTTTATCACTACTTTTGCACTAGTTCTGGAACTTCTTCTACGTTTGCTGGGGATATATCACATAAAATTAATCTCACACATGAACACATGCGACTCGTCTATGACTTGTCACCTCGTATTAGACTTGTCATAAACGATTCATCTCAGACTGGTAACAAACGTAAATTAGTAATTAGTGTGTCGTCAATGGCTTTCCTGCTGGAAGGTAATATTTAAGTAAAGGCAACTAGATAAAATTTAAAAAAATTATTCTAAAATGAATGATAAATAAGTTTATTTTATAATTTTTATAATTAAATATAAATCGTACCAGTATCTTAAAAGAGGGATAATATGTACTCGTATATTAAATATATTTGAATGAGATTTCCTGAGAACCGAATAATTTTAATATAATAGCTCGGCACTGTACATGTAGATTAATATTTAGGGTTGATTTGAAATTAGGAATTAATAATTATAATTCTTGTACTAAAACAGTCAAGATTGGCAACGTTGCATTTTATGACAAACGTCCAGTCGTTGGTGTATTGAAGTATACAAACCTTCTCTTTCTTTTGAATAATTATATTAATTATATCAAATATTTCTAGCTTTTCAGTTACATAGATATAACGAAGTTTCCGATAAACAATTCTTTATGTTAAGATTGTTAAAATCCCAAATCCAATGCAAATAATATTTCTTTTTATAAAGCAATAATATCGCTAATAAGCTGTGAGAAAATACTAGTAACCCATTGAGTGTCACAAAAAGGCAATTTTGCGGTAAATAATAGGATTCGTTACCAACTCCAACATAGTTGCAATTAATCTTGCAAAAATGATGGATTATGAAGGAAATACAATATAGAAAACAGCTAATCATAAATTACCTACACTATATTCTCAATGCACAGAAGAAATACGGAAAAGGAAAATTCTATCGCTAATCAAACCAAAATAAAAATATAACAATTTATTACACAAACGCTGAATAATAGGATGAAGGAACATCACCAAAAAGCTGTCTCCGAAAATCTCCGAAATCAAAGCGTGGAAGAAACCACCTCTACAAACAATCGTAGTAAAATGTACCAAGAGAATTATGCAATGTCCATCCAGGAGCTAAAATTACCTCGAAACGATCCCAACAGACGGCATGAATCTTCCCACCATGAAACCACTACCATCCACCAAGCGACCTCCTGCCAACACCACCATTCAACAAAAACCACGCTTCACAAAGCCGTGACGAATCCATGACAGAACACAAACGAACCATGGCAACCCTACAGCCCAAAAACTTCAGCGTACGACCGATCATACCAAAACTCCCAAAATGATTCAGCCCCCGCCAAATCGACGGCAAACTCCAACAAAAACACCCGAAGCATTCAGCAAAGAAACCAATTTGGACATACAAATCCAACATTCAGGCAATGATTCAATACAAAACTGCAAATCCGCCCTCATACACTAACAAATGAGAACTACCTCAAGTCCTAAACAAAACAACTCAATAATGAAACTGGTAAGTATGTATATGATAACATATTTGTTTATTTTTCTTACATTTAATTTTAGGTTGAAACTGGAGAACAGCTGATGAGATCAGTTACAATGATTTGTGTGATTTTGTATAATAAAGTTTGTGCCAGAATTCAAGGTGTGTTGTGTTTTAATTCTCACCAACAATCGGTAATACCCAAATGTATAGGTTATCAACTTCGAACGCATAATTCTTAACCGGTTTAGTTGGCGTATTTATTAAACCAAGGAACCCGTGAGCCACTAGTGTTGTTTGATATGCATGTATCTTTCCGTAAGGTTTATTAAATTGATATTAATGTCACCTAATATTATAATGTTTGCGATTTTTCGCGAACAATCTGGAATATTCAGCGCGGTATAAATACGGGTGAGACGAACACAAGAGAAGTTATTCCAGATTTAGTGCGTGAGGGTTTGAAAGCGAAACTGAACAGTGCGAAAAATTATTTGTGGTGTTTAAAGTGAACTAAACTGAGTGATTTATTGCCTGAGCAGTATTTAATGCTCCTTGGCCTATGTACCAAGTTAAGCAAGTAAAATAAAATTGAATCTTATATACAAATAACCATAAGCAAAATAAATACCAAGGTCGTTGTTGTTATCGATAAAAAAGCTGTTCGTCTCTACAAAACACTTATTAGCACAAAACGAAATAAAAAACAATTTAAACCGCCAATCGCATGCCCATGTATGACCTCACCAATAAGCATACAGCATAACTTGCAAATTTTGTTGATTTACAGGAAACCATGCATAAATAATTATTCCGTTTTAAACAGTTATTTACATAAAATAACAAAAAGCCGATTTTAATTAATTGACATTCAGTACAGAGATTACTACAATCGATTTGTATTGAATATCAATTTTCGTTGGTAATCCATATTTGGTTACCCAATATAGTTTCTCGTCAATTGAAACATTATTGAATGTCGACGTCCCGGATTACGAGAATCACTTTGTGAAGAAAAAAAATTATTCGAATTTTGTTCAATAATAAGAAAAGTAAATTAAGTAATTTTTGTTACTTAATACGGAAAGGAAACCAAATCCGTTACAATAATCACGAACTTATATTGTTGTGGTTGTTTAAGTTGTAATTCAAAACTTTGTAATTCATATTCGGTATATTTTTAAACAAACCTATTATTCGTGTTTATGTTTTGAGTCGGAGGATAAACAAAAAACAAACCCAAATAAAAACTATTTTATAGTCACTCACCTCTGTACTAAAAGTTGTTGTTGCGTTTCGATTTTTTCCACTATTGTTTATCTTAAATTACTTTACTTATAAAGTGTAAAACTTGTATAATAAGAAAAGTATTAAAATGGGAGTGATATTTATCCAATTAAACTAGAACATAACAACAACAACAAAAACACCTTGCCATATAATTTTGCACCAAACTAATTATTTATTGAATTTTTTTTTATCACAACACACTATCGAATATAATTTGTTGTTGTATTTTAATTTATTCACACAACAGAGATAATCACTTATCACAATACGGTATGCTCGATACACAAGTAACTAGAAAATAAACTATGACGACACACGGTATTATCACGAAATGGATTTATTAAAATGCACAATTCACCGAATTATTACCAACTAATTATTTTATTTGAAACTAAAATATCAATATTTCAATGTAATATTAATATCAAAAATGTAAACACTAATTAAATGCAATGTAAACAAACTTAAATTTAATAAAACCCTACGAGTTAAAAAAAACGCGACTGAGTTAAAACGAATTCAAGTTTGAGACTGACAATCATGCGCTCTTTCATTTCAGTGTGTTTTGTTTTGAGCACGGTGTTGTGCTTGTATATCGTATAAAATTTTTGTGGAATGAGTAATTTCATAGCCAGATATCAAGTGGTGTTGAGGTTAAATTTTAACGCGTTTTATCACTGTTCAGTAAAATAAAAAATTATTAATTTTTTTGACACTTTTATTATAAAGAGATAAATTTAGAGTATAAGATATGTAATTAGTATATCGTCGCTTCCAAATTAAACTACATATTATGCGTATGCCGATTTTGTATTTTATTTTTCAATTATTCAATTTCAATTCTCATTGTTATAATAATTATTTTAATTTACATTTACTTAGTTTATTAATTAATTGGTCAAGTTTAAGCTTTTCAAATTTATTTTCTTTTTTTTTAAATTTTTAATTTTATTAAAAATATTATTCTTAAATTATTGAATATATTAGTTACATATTTTATTTATTTAATTTTGGAAAAAATTTGGCACTAAGAAAACTACATCCTAAAATTACTAAAACTAAAACTATGACTAAAGAAATTTATACCCCTTTGGGACCGGACGTCAACGAATGTTGACATGACGTTTTCAGCTATCTCGCGCATGACTAGTAAAATTTAAGATAAAACTAATTTAAAGTTCCTCTATTAGTCTTTGAAGGAGTAATTTAATTTTTGGTTTTAGCGCAATACAAAATTTGACAGACTGACAGAAGTTTTTGTGTGAAACGGTCCCGTGAATTTTACTGCTGCTTGCTGCAGGTTAAGTGAAAAACTTTTATTATCTGGTGTACAATTATTTGTACGTACGTTGACAAATCGCCTCAAAGGTATTGTATACTGAATAGTGTATGTCGACAAATGTTGACGAATTAGTTACACTTGAGAAGTTTCGCCATAATATGTTTACATAACAACAGGTGTTATTATATTCATTCGATGCATACAGACACATTGCAGGATAAAAGTTAAAGAAAATCCAAGTTTTATAAAAATATAAGCCAGATAAACTCCCTTACCTATTGTATATTTTTTTTAAAGAAAAATGAACCCTTGAAATTAAAAATACATGGTTGAAGAAGCGACAGAGCATAGAATGCCCGAGGACTAGTACTACGGCGGAATAGACGAGGTTGAATGTGAAACCAACCAAATCAGCATGACACACTTCGACCAGTAATAGCTGAAAAATCTGATCTTGTAGACATTGTTATGCAAAACGTTGTTTTAAACGAGGAATCCTTGATTTTCGACGAAGTAGACTCGATTGACACACATTTTGCTGAACTGACGAATAAAACAGATATAGCTGGGAGAAAACGTCCCTTAATAATTTCTCCTTTAATTTTTAATGTTCTGATTTGTCTTCGTCAGATTCTATTGAATCTCCAATCGAAATATTTTCTACATATATCAATTAATATGTACGCCAAAATATCTGTCTTTACGAATAAGTATGCTAGCCAAAGCGTGTGCAGAAGAGAACTAATTTGCATTGCATGGATAATCAAACGATTCCTACAAACTGTCAGGATAAATTCATAAAGATACGGCCCCTAATTAATGCCATTAAGAAACGTTATCACGAAATGCCGATGGACGAATCTCTTTTGATAACGATTCCTTTCAAAGGATAATTGGGCATTAAACAATATATGAAGGGACCGAAGCCTTGGGGTATTAAAGTCTTTGTTCTCTGTGGAAAATCTGGTTACTCTTATGACTTTGTGCTTTACCAGGGAACAACCACAGAGATTGAACTCTTCGATAGATCTTTGTTAGGATTTGATACTGCTGTTATAGCGCATTTGATACGAAGGATCAGTAAGCCTGGCCACTCTATATTATTTGACAATAATTTCAGTTTCTACCAGGTTTTTGAAATTTTGTCCCAGAAAAAACTAAATGCAGACTGAACTATTTACGTCAATCGATTTAATAGTCCAAAATTTAGTACAGATGCCGAGACGAAACGAAAAGGCTGTGGATTTCGACAACCGATTCGTAAATCCGAATTGTAAAGGATCGTCTAGAGTACTTTGTACTAAGTGCAAAGTTCCATTGCGGATTAATTCTGAGAATAATTACTTTCGTGATTTTCAATCTAAATAAATTTGTATAAGATATTTTATTTGGTTACAGTTATGTACAATGTGAAATAATTATTAATTTTAATTTTATAAATCTTAAAACGTTGTCTAAATAACATACAGTGATAAAATTAACAAAATATGCATTAAATCTAATTAAATATTGAAATGTGCTAAAAAATAAACTGTAATCTTATAAATTACTATAAAACACATATATATACTAGGTGCGCAACTAAATTTCCGGGATTTTTTGCAAAATAGAAAATTTCAATTGGAATATAAAAAATAGTTTATTCAAAGTATTGTCCTTCGCTATCGACACAATTTTGCCATCTCTCTGACAATACATGAATACCACGACGATAAAACGACGCGTATTTGGTCCGAAACCATTCATCCAACAAATGTTGCCAAGCCATGCGCCATCGATCGGAACAAGTGATAATCCGAGCGGGCCAGGTCTAGCGAATAAGCCGAGTGCAGTATCAGATCCCATCACAGTGCAGTAGCAGATCCCACCGTTTTGATGGTGTTCTAGACGATGGCAGTGCAATGGCGTGGAGTGTTATCGTGCTGCAATATCACTCGTTCGTATCTCGTGTCCCATTATGGTCCTTTTTCGAGCATTGCATGGTTCAGATTGATGAGTGGCTGTCGGTAGCGTTGTCCATTCACAATTTCGCCCTGTTTCAGCAACCCATAGTACAGGATTCCTTTCTTATCCCACCAATCGCAGAGCATTGTCTTCTTTCCGAAGCGATTTAGCCATGCCGTCGATGTTGGTGCCTTAAAATATTGATGAAAAATAGCCTTCTGTTTTTTCAAAAGATTTTGTCGAAATTTATCTGCATTTTTCAAACGGTATACCCGACGGTATATACATATAGTTTACCATGGTTCCGTTTATTTTGGGTTATTTTCCGTTGAATATTTCTTTAAAGATTGAGCTTTGTTTTCCAAATTGTTTTAGAATTCCGCAGTTCTATTTCGTCAAATTCTGTGGGAGCATAATTCGGGCATCAGAAACATCAAATTGTTCTCCTTCAATATCTTAAATTTTGGGGGGAACGAAATCACTAAGTCATTTGTTTGAAAATTACATCTTTCTGATGTGGTTTGAGATCCTCGTTAAACGAGAGGAGAGAAACAGTTTTACTCTTCGATATTATGGTTTTCATTGTTATTTGGTGGTTTTTCTTCTAATTGATGGACTATAACGGTGCAACCTTAACAATGGAAACTATTAGACTTTCTCATTATAATTAGAACCTAATACAATCGTGTTTCCAAAAAAATTAATACTCACTAGTGATGGGCTGGACGTTATTTTCTTTAACTTGGTTTAACGTATTTAATGCCATTTGCGAAATGATAGTAGGTCTGTACGCGCTAACCTTCGAGAATAACTTATAACGGACATCCAACCAAAAGTGGATCATTAACTAAATTTTTTAATTACTTTCATGTTCTAAAGGAAATATAATCATCGGAACTTAAACGCATATTGAATAATTAAAAGTTCAAATAATACGAGTAGAAATACTACTTATCGAATTTCATGAAACTAAGCAGGCTAATTTGTTTTCTAAACTCTGAAGGTGGAATTCAGCAAAACGAATTCAAAGGCAAATACTATTCTGCAGCCGCTGAGTTAAATAAGTTAATTCGAAAAGCAAAACTGATATTCGGAAATGTGTCAGTAGATTTGAACGATACTCAAGGAGATCACTCGCGATCCACAACCATAGAAGTAAAGCTTTCGAAGATCAACATGCCTCCTTTATATGGTATTTATGCTGATGGCAATGAACCTTAATCTAGTTTCAGTATTTAAAGGTTTTTTCAGAGATAAAGCCTAACTATGTCGCGGCACTATACAAATTGAGTCCTTTATTAGAAGCTTCGTCGAGATGCCATCAATTCATAATAATCCAACAGCACAACAAATCCGAAAAATAATCGATATTGCCGCCGAAGTAATTCGGGGTTAAAAGCAATTGGTTCTGAACGATAAACTCGAGATCCATGGCTGGTATTCTTACTGGTTTAAATTTTACAAGAAAAAACCAGACAAGTAGACTAGTGAATCTGCAGAAATGGAACCGTACTACCTACTGCAACAGTGAGAATACAAGATATAAGCGATCAGATTTATTTGTGTTGTGTTCTTCTAAATTTTGGTTCTCAAGCTTCTTTAATCACTAAAGCTTTCGTCCAAAAATTGGGGATGAAACGTAAACACGGGCAAATTTGTAACCATGGACAAATCAAAATCTTGTGACTGCTAAAGGTTTATCACCCCACTTTTTATAAAATTTTACATGTAAAGCCTCTGTTTCTGTAGTACCTTTCATCACCAAGTCCGTTTCAAACTTGTCTTTAGCGGATATAAGTCGCAAATTTTCATCAAACATTGATTTATTAATTAGAGCTGATAAATTCTTCCAAATCTTTAAACCACAACAATTGACAAATTGAAACGACAAAAGTTATGCTCACAACTCACAGTTCGGTTAGATTTTGGCCGGCAATCTGACACCTATTAATAATTCCAGCCAATGCAATTTAAAAATTGAAAGAAGTTGAACTACCAAAACGTTCTATCGATTCGGGGAACTCGTTGAATGATACCTTGTTAACAAGGCTGATATTGCTAAACCTCATCGGGGATATTTTATTACGGTTCCACGGCTCCGCGTCCATATAATAGTGTTTAGAGCAGATGATGAAAAGATGTATCGCCAGATATGGATGCGATCATCTATATCAACGAATGGTCTGGCGAAATAATTTAAAAGAAGTTTCTGATTTTTTTGTTAAAGAAAAGTGACTTTTACCATTCCATGAAAGTGTGGCTCGGTTACCTCCGTACTCAACAAGATGCACGGATTACAAAATATGTACGGTTGAAAATAGCCGACTTCTCTTCGGCGCGGCTTTCATTGGTAACGTTTTGCTCATGACTGTAGTAGGTTACACATTTATTTTGATTGTGCCAAACTGTTACAAGAAAATTGAATTAAGATCTTTCCATGTCAAATCATACACCCGAAGGTATTGCCGCAATGATAGAACAAGTTATAAGCCGTTTCGAAATTTCACTTGAGTTGCTTTCCACTCATAATTGAAAATGTTGAATTTAAGAGTTTTCAAACGACAAAACAAATTTTTAACCTAAAAATTTCGATGTCACTTTTTCATCTTCTAAAATTTGGTAAAAACGAACAATTTTTAGATTCTCCTAATGGCATTACAAATCGTAAAGAAGGTGTGTTTGTTTTGCAAGGAAGGATTTTTGTATATGGGAGTAGAAATATGATTTGCCATACAAAAATTTAAATTCCTTAGCTTTAAAATGACGTACAATTGTAAGACGCACCTTTAATGTTTCTGCTTAGATTTGTCCCTGTGACTCATTAAATATAATTACTTTGAGACGGCTTCTTCGGACTTTGGTCGACGAATTTCTGTTGCCTAAAAAAGGGTCTTATAGCCTTTTACGAGAAGCTTCCTTTTAAGAATAGAACTGCGTAGTTCCAAAATTTATACTTTTTGCGTGCGAAATTTATTTTAATTTTGTCATACTCAAAATCATAGTTTAAATAGTAATTGTATTTAACTGATTTCACATAAAATTGACTACGAAAGCCAGAATCTTCTAAAAGTTTATGATTAGTTAACTAATTTATGCTGTTGGTCTTAATAAAGTAAGATTTTAAACATTATCGAGATATTGTTATCGTTATTTTTTAATTATCTACTTAACTGTCTATTTACACGTGGAAATAATTGCTTTATTGTACAACGGAAACAATACGGAACAACCCTGATAAATTCAACAAAAAGTGAAAATAGCAATTTATAACGACACAGATTTATAATTTTTGAAAATTTAATAATCTTATTGACAAATGATAATTTCTCGGAATATGCATGTCATTGACAACAAAGTTAAGATCAAAAATTAAATTCAAAATATCTGTTGTGTACTTCTCAGAATACAAAATCGTTCAGTGATGTGTGATTTGAAGTGAATAGGACAGATTTTGATTGAAGTATTTATCATTAGTTCTAAGAAGAATACAAATTTTCAAACATATTCTTTAAGCGACATGTATCAAAATACCAATTACTCAAGCTCATCTTTGTTACCTTACTTTAATAAGAATTTATTGTGGTAAGGTAAAACAGCGCTTTTCCATGCGTATTTATTAGTAGGTTTAAAGTACTAATGTTTAATATCATTTCAATTCACAATAAACAAAAAACAAACAATAACGAAGTAAGAGAATTAAAATCACCACTCTTAAAGGTAAAGAGAATACCAATAGTGGTTTATTCTCTTGTTTACTTACACATTTTATTGATTCGTACAAGTGTGTGATCGTGGCTACTTGATCACAAATAAAAGAGTACAGAACTATTTTAATTAATTTTTCGAGTTTGTTTTCCAGTAAAACTATAATATGATATATCATGATAGTATACAATGAACATCATGATACTATCGTAATTAAATATTTTCGGTGCTAATAAGAAGAAAATTATCTGATTAATTAACTTTTTTTGGTCACACTCTACGATCATGACAGTTAGAGTAAAATTCTAATGCTAAGACAATAATAATCAATTTAAATTGGTGATCGATTTAAATTATTTCGTTTTACAACATGAAATGTGTGTTACGGTTGAATAGAACTGCATTTAAAATTTTTGTTTGTCTTCATTTAATTCTTAGTAAATATTTAATGTTTAAAACAAGTTAAATAACGCGTACATTTGGAATTTTTTATGCTCATGTACCGATAATGAGTTAATTGTCTGTATAAATTAGAAAATATTATGGCTAATTGATTTATTTAACGAAATGCTTAAATCGCGTGATTATCTAACTGAAATAAACGGTAGAATGCATTGAACGTGACATTTGCTATAGTGGTATGCAGTTATTGCTGATAATGAAATATGCTGAACTGGTTGAACGCGCCTCGTCGTTGATTATAAGAACAGCTTAAAATTGGGGGACCCCAATTATTTGCCTATGGGTAAATTTCACCCCAAACGATTGTTCTCATTAAACAATTCTAGAAACTTACAAAAATATGAAATATAATCTAAAAAAATATTCTATACAATTCAATTTCGTGTATAAAGTGCCCTTTGCAGGTGAATTAATTGTTTTTTAGAGTAAAGATCGAAACCCCGGCTTCAAACATGATTAAATAAAAACTCCTGTAAAACAACCTTTACTAATTTGTTGTTCCAGATCGGCACCGCCAGATATTTATTAGGCCAATTATAACTCTGTGAGTATTGTAGACGGCAGGCCAACCTTATCCAGGTTTGTAATAAATTATTTAAGTGTCAGATTAAATGGAATTGGCTCAATTTTACCACTTTAATAATTTATTACATCAGACCGCCACAAGATATTGAGTCATTCCACGGGCCTTGTAGCGAGTACGTCAACGGTGAAAACCGCCGCCCTGAAATATAGTGTTTATAGGCTCTGGATAGATAACCTTTGTAAATATTTATTATTTTACATAGGCACACTTTAAATCACAATGGCTAAATATTGGCGACTCATTATCTCAGTTCAAGAAACTCTAAACACTGTAATTTGATACTTAACTACTCTAAATTTTAGCTTAAGATGTCACATGGCTTACATTCTAATTAATTAAAATAAATGATACAAATGTTAATTTATTATAAAAAATAGTTTAGAATTTACCTTTTGTATAATTCTAGGACGATTAACAAAATTCATTTTTCACCAACAAAACATTTTATAAACAAAATTGTTATCAATACAAATCTGCGTGAAAGAGAAACCACTCAGTTATGGAATGCATGTGCCATAAACCACGAACTTAAATACTTACTAGATTTAAGGCGTAGACACTCCATTTTATAAAATATTGACAATCACCTAATTTTGACATTCAATAAAATCAATATAAGTGACCTATTGTGATACCACAGAATCCTTCTCCCCTTTACTCTCTTTGAAACCATCCAGAGCTACTTATGTAGCGTAAAATATCTCGCACTCCACAGTCCGCGAGTTCTGGCTGCCCAGTGCCGGTCTCATCCTCCTCTTCGTCCATACAACTTCTACAAAAGTCATTCGTCTGTAGACCCAGCCTTCTCGCATGTTCCCCAAAAAGGCAGTGTCCTGTCAGTATCCCTATGAGCAATCCTACCTCTCGTTTTCCCAGGGCTAATAGTCCAGTTTTGGCCAAAACTGTTTTGCTATCCTGCACGTGAGCGTGTTGGTCCACCTCTCATTTGCCGAGGTGATTGCCTCTTTTCTGAGCGCCAATTTGAGCTGCGTCTGGAGAGTCGTATCATACCTAGCTAGTTCGTCTGCCCTGCAGTTTCCCGTGACGTCCGAGTGACCAGGGACTCAGCATATCTGGACTCTGAAATACTCGCTCATCTCGTTAAGAGATGATCGACAAATCAGCGCCACCCGTGACTTCCACATAAATTGCGATATCTCTCACGAACACCACGTTATGCTTCAACCATGTCACGACTTCCCCGCTCGCTACCACTTCAGCCTGGTACACGCTGCAGTAGTCAGGTAGACGAACAGATATATTAACATTAAGCTTCTCACAGAGGACTCCGGCTCCTACCTTGCCTTCTAGTTTTGAGCCTGTGGAAAGTGTAGTGCACTACCTTGTTTTCCAGCATTGATCCGGCCCTCCAGGAATCCCTCGAAGGACAGGTGGTTCGGAAACCTTTATCGAAACACAACGTTGGTTTAATAAAATCTAGATTCGCCAGTTCTTCCCTTAGCGATGTAACTATCGTCGAGTGTCCCGCCTGAAGGCACTTCCACTGAGAGGCAGCCGGGAGTCTCATAGCCACATTGGCTGCCATCTGCTTACCAAAAAATTCGATTGGAATAAGGTGGAACATAACTTCTAAAGCGCGTGTAAGAGTTGTCCTAAGCACCCCGCTTATAAGCATGTAGGCCGTTCTTTGCTCCTGCTCCATCATCCTTATATATGTTACCTTATCCAGAGCTGGTCCACAGGTCCTACCACTGCGGCATAGAGCTAGTGTACCAGCTCTTGTTTCAAACCCCATCTCTTACCTATGGCGTTCCTACACGAGAAAATGGCTACATTAACCTTATTCACCCTTTCCATAATGTTAGGCTTCGAGCTGAGCTTACTGTCCAAGATTATGCCCAAAAATTTCGCTCTGTCTGGAATTTTATATTTTTTAGTAAATAGTATCAGCTCCATCTTAGAAGGGTTGACTCCTAATCCACATTTGCTGGCCCATTTCGTAACGGTCAGGAGTGAATTCTGCATAACTTCCCTAATCGTATCCAGATATTTAAATAAGACAGCTATTGCTACATCATCTGCATACATTACCACCCTGTTCCCTCTCTCTCCAGTTCCAAGAGTAATCCATTCATCACTACTCAAAGGGGGACATTAAACCTCACTGCGTGGTTCCTCTAACCACTCGTCTTGTAATGGTGGACTCCCCCAGTTCCGAGGTAATAATCCTTCTTACCAGCATCTGGTTTATTAATCTACTTATAGGGTAGTCCACCTTCAAAAATGACAATCCTTCCATGATTGCCTCCGTTTTTACATTATTAAAGGCACCATCAATGTCCAAAATACCCTTTCGGACGCCATCCGCCTTTCGTCGAGAGTTTGCCGGGATGTCCCCATCAGAATCAAGAGAGAGGAGGCTACCTCCCCCGACCCGAAGTTGATCACTCCCTTTATTTTGCAAGGTAAGGCCGGGATTCTTTATTGATCAGCATGATTGCTAACTAAAGCCCCCTTAGCTTCTTCCTGCTTTTCAATCCTTCAATCTTCCGTTGCCCGAATGATCTCAAGGATCTTCTCTGACTTGTCCGGCTTGGTGGGTAACCAGACGCGTACTCTTCGCCTGCTCGGGATTTCCCCTTTGCAGGCTGCCTCATCCACAACTTAAGACTTCTCCGGCGTGATGCGCCCATCTTCCTGACTGCTGTCAATGACGGCTAGTACCAGCACGTGCTCATTTAGAATCGTCGTTAATAATTCGTGATTAATATTTGAGTAATTAACAAAAATGATATGACTGCCATTGAATATTGAACATTGTTTTAAAAAAAATTAAGGGAACTATATTGAGGCGCCACAAATGTATACACGAAAAATTAAACTTACCGGACTTTTGGTAAAACTGGCTTGGATAATCAAAAATCATTATTCCTGCCATGAAAAATGATTTATTTTTCAAAATTTGTCAAAAACGAAAAAGCTCCACTTCGAGATAACAATAACGTTTACACGTCAATTGGACAAGTCCGATGGTCTGGGAACATCACCAACGATAATTATGAGGAAGTATAACACATTCTTCAAGATCGAAACAATCTGATCGACAAATCAATCGACAATTGGAGATGTCATTAACGCGATCGCAGTATCCATTATACCATAAGACCTTATCAATTTCCTGAATGCCTGAACGTCCGATGGCAATCATTGGAGATGATTTCCATGAGCAGGACAAAATCGAATCAACTAGTTCACTCGTAATCACTTTGTCTCTGGCATTTTCACTTTTTAAGTGTGTGATGGAAATCACAACGTATTTCAGTGCAATCAGTTTAAGCCTCTGACATTCGGAAAAAGGTGAAATCTCATCCCAGAAAAGAGGTTGTGCTTCAACTGGCTGTGGATAGACTACATCAGTTCGACTTGCAAATTCATTTCGGCCTGGTTTGTATTAAAAGGTACCACACGCTACTACACAATTCGAACCCGAATCACCATCCGACGAAACATAACCTCAAACATAGTAAGTACGACCCACGTAGCTACGCCATTCTCAGAAGTACTTCCCTCCACAGCAATCGCTATCGTATATCACCCTAACCAAAATTTAATCGTTTGAATCTGTTGGATTCGAAATCACAAATCAGCGTAATATCGAAGAAAACAGTAAATCGCATAATATTAGCGAGAAGACCAGCCGCAGTCACAATCAGTGGAATATGTGGGAACGTCGCGGTTAATTAACGAATTCGTATTAGGCTCGCGAATCGATTCAACATTTGCCATTTTGCCAACACTTGCCAACTAACGCACGATGATTAAGAAAGCGAATTACGACTTTATACACTTTCGCAACGAAGGCTTGATAACTTATCACCCCTTGGAAGATTACGCAAGGCTGCAGTTATTAGACTACGACACATGGACCGTTGGCTTTCTAAGAGTGGTCAACTCCGCTCTGAATACTTTAAGTTCATGACTACTAGGAATCGAGCAACAAGAAGGAGGTGCTAAAAGACCACTACAGCTCGCCGTTCAGATGTGCTATCTTCCTCATCACGATGTAATGCATCGCAAACTGCGCGTGGTAATCGACGCATTACACAAAACAACTTATAACTAAACTAAAAGATTCGCATTGGTCCCAAGCTTGAACTCATCTTCGAAATACTACTTCGAAATACTAACTCGTTTTTTCAACCATAAAATTGTTTTCGTTACGAATAGCAAGCGAATGAATCGATTGACCCTGATTGCGTCCGAACACTGCATCTTTTAGCGAATCGTATTGTGTCAGAGCTCCGTATCTCGCAATTCGTACCGTCCATGAGCTAGTATGAGACGAATATGAGAAGTTCTCAATTGCAGGTCATGTCGCTTCGGAGGACTTCTATGTCGACGACTTGATGAGAATGGTCCGATGTAGTAGCTTCAATGAGATACCACGTATGTCTCCGTTGGCTGATTGTTTCGGATTCTACATCGCATGTTCGCGTGGAAACGAATGCTTGACGATTTTTGCTGAAAATTTGGTATCTCCTTCAAAAAAATTAACACTAAAAACCATACTTCAAGAATTGTGGGTATTCGGCGTGTAAGATAAAGCGGTCCAAAATTCAATAGCTCAAAGCAGGCTTACTTATCGAGCTTGTTTGATACCTAGAAGGCTCTCAAAATTAATTGACCATGGCCATCTGCAGACGCTTCATTCAACATCGACATGTCAACACAGGAACGCGCTCGAAAGGCCTCATCACCTGAGCTTAATTGGTCATTCGAGTTGGTCATTCGGTCAAGCTGGTTCATTGAACTAATTTCGCTGATGAGATATCAAGATGTCATTCCGGTAAACATCTATCAGACAAAATATCTAAATTATTTCGTTCAACGAGACGATTATCCACCATAAAGACAGCCAGCTTACCAATTTACTTATTTCGCAAGCACATCGTGCGTTCGCACGTACATTACTCAACGACGAGCCAGCAACAAGTGGCCAACCTTTAATCGTATCATATAAACAAGCTGTCATGACTTTCGGTTTTAAAGAACCGCACACATGTCAGCATCATGTTTAAACATAATTGTAAATTATAGTCGATCTGATAGGGAGATATACCCTAATTTAAAAATCGACCAAAGGTATCTTGAAGGGCCAAAAACGCTCAGATCAAAGAAAAAGTAAGGTAAAAAACTAATTTAATTAAAACAAATGAATCTTCCCCACATTTACGGAATGGAATACTGAAACCTTGCCATACAACGGTACAGAGGCTCACCTGGATCTAGATTGAACTAAGCCTCTAACTTTTACTTAAAATGGACTAAAGCATACTGACGAATTGACAAATACCTCATCCAAAATATGGTGGCTGATTCTCGCACGTTTATAATACATTGCTTACTTCGGAATACTTCTCCCAAACAGAGCACAGCTGAATCAGGAGATTTTTGGAAAATCCAAAACGTTCTCTAGATTATTTAACTAATTAATTTGGTACGTTTTTGATAATTTACGCTAACATTTGTAGCTTGACAACAACAACGATGTAACATCTAATATTAACAGTTCTTCAAAAAATTAGCAAATAACATTTGTTTTTCACAGAGATGAGATTAGTGACATCTAGACTTAAGTAGTAGAATTAGGATAAAATAGTTTAGTGGTATTGCAGATTATGGTCGTCGAGAACAGAACCAGAGGTATGACTGCAACGAACGCCAGGAGTGAGCCATTTTGGTGATTCAGTACACGATAGGAAAAAAGCGTAAATCAATAGCGGGAAAATAATAAGTGGTGTAAAGTGAAAATAGTGGTGTAATTAAAAATTGTAAATGGTGTGTTAAGTGAAATAATAAATAATTGTAGAAATTATTTATTGTTGTGTTTTTGTGACTAGTGGATATTCGTAAAATTTTGGTGGGAATATTCGGGAATATTACAGAAGCGTTACGAGAATTACGATAATGGCGGTATTTGAGAGATTAGTTCCGGTATTTTCGGATTAAGCGATATAAATTACGAGAATTGGTGTTAAAAGTAACGGTAAATTTCTAAAACGATATTCACAATCCAGTGATACCAACCAGACTCGCGGTTATTTTTATTTTAATAACCGGCGACTTTAAGTCGTTTTATATTTTAGTACAACATTGGTTTTATTCTGTCACTACCTGTAGCGATATTCTTGCTGTGCATATTTAATCCACATTTAGGTGGTACGATTTTTACGAATACTTTAACCACGATATATTCCATAATGAACTGACATGTTTGCACAATGTGATGGTTGATTTTGCTTGGATTCAGTTTTAATAAGTCACGATCATCACAAAATCCAAACTCGAGTTGCATCCTTCATAGAAGAAATTTTAAATCATATTATGTTGAATATTTTATTTGTTGTTTGTAAAAGATTTGTGTATTATTTGTTGCTACATCAGTACTGTTCAGCTTCAATCGAACGAATAGAAACATAATGTACTAGAGAATACAGAGACATGATGATTCTTATGTACTCGTCTATTGTTCTTCAGTAATCGAAAGAAACTTCTAACAATCTCTTCGTTATGGTTTTGTTGTTTGCTTTATTTCTTTCTATTACTTTATTATTGTACGTCTTTATAATATATTTCCGTCTTATACGTAACAAGTAGAAAAGCAATCTAGATACGTACAAAATATAAAAAATTGTTTTGTTCGAGATTATTTTGTTTGTACTCAAATTGAGTGTACTAAAGGTAAAGTTGGATTGGTTTACAATTTAAAGTTGGTTTGAAAGATAAGCATGTAAGATACAAAATGTATGCTTTGGAATAGATGCATAAACTAATTTATTTTAGATGAGATGATCTCATACTCAGTACCAAATCAAATATCGTTTGCTTATGATTTGACTTAATCAAGCTGTCTGGCTTTTTAAAAAACCTTTTCAATGAGGGTAAAACAAGTGGTGAAATACAAATTAATCTTTTATAATTATTAAAATCACGAACTGTTATTACTATTTTGTTTTTGGTACCATTCGTGAGACTTTTGGGAGCCCTTAATTAAAATTCTGAACGATAATTTGGAACAAACTCATAGGAATAATACACTAGCGAGCAACTAAATCTACTCAAACATCCTCACGTACAAAAAGGCGTACTTTTGGCTTAACCGATTTTCGGTTTGAACCGAACTTTTTTTGACAGCTTACTATTTTATCTTTACAAGGACACCTGTATCATTAAAGTCTATACAGTACTTTTCAAATTAAAACAATCGTAGCGATGTTTCGGTGAAAACAGTTGGCGAGCTGCAATCTCGTATGTAATACCACGTTGACCGATATTTGCCACCAGCCACTTATTAGACGTTGACTTAAACAAATTTCGTTACAGGATGGCACGAAGCCAACCCGCAGATTCATCTAAATATGCAGAGGCCTCTTTTATGGTGATTTTGCGGACTATATCTTAGCGTTTTGGGTCGTGGGGAAGTTGAGGATCACATATTCCTTGCCTACACCGTGGAACAGAACAAAAAATAAAGACTGAAACTAAATTGAATTTACACCAGAATTAAATCGGCCGAAATTTGTGGAAAGTGAGTAAAAATAATAATAACCGGGTGTGTCCACCCAGGAACGACCGAATCTCCCCGAATGGCAAGTACAATGTCTGCTGAAGCGACCCCATTCGCTACCTCGAGAATATGGTAATGCCATCAGTAAAATGCCTCAATCATTCGATTGCAACGAAATTCAAAATGCAGCAAAAACAAAATTCAAATGAAATGATGTTATGACCCCACAAGTAATCACAACAAATTTGGGAACATCCCACATCCTGAGATGTCTTACAAAGCCGGTCCTAAAATACTACGACACAAAAAATCAAAATCAACTAATCAAATTGTACTAAATCTTGAACGGAGTAGGCCACTTGTCCAACCTGACTTGTGATCATCGCGGGCTTGAATTTAATAGCAAGTTTTTGCGAAAAATCTGTTCGATGCATTGCCCAATACAAAAGATCTTAGAAAGAAGTTGTCCAATTTGAAAACAACGTTTATTACTTCGTAGATTATAACGTTGAGAACCCAGATGATGAGAACGCAGATAATGCAATATTCGATCTTTAAGAAGTTTGACCCGATCTAGCTTAGCCCACACCGGGACTTCCCTGAGATCATGTTCATTTTCGTAACGCGTAGTCTAAACCGTGCAACGACATATGTTGTTTGACTGGTTTTGCGGAACCGACATCGATCATATGAGTGACAAGGGATGTTCGGCCCAAACCTAATTTATCGCTGCTCGGAAAATGTTCACAAATATAATCCAATTTACGCTGATCTTCAGAAGATAAAATATGAAATTTGGGTGTGTTGGTAGTTTCGCCTAACTCGTGCTAATGAAGGAGCGATGTGACGAATTCATGGGTTGGATAATTCCGTTAAACTCGACTTTAACTTTTATGTAACCGAATACTCGTTGAACCTGATCACTTGCGGTTTATTGTGGACGGAAAATTGTGAAATTCGACGAATGAAGTTGACATGAGTTTCTCCGACCCACACCCGAGAACGCTGATACTAGCCCGCTGTCGAGAAGACCTTTATATTCTATCTTATTTATTAAGCGTAAGGTCGAGTGTCGTCGCCCTCAGAGAATAGAATGTAGGAAATCGTGTCATTTCTCATTATTGTGCGGTGGTTCCAATATTTCTTTGAACGTGCTAATCGACGTAATTTTCTCCGTGATGGAGCTTTGAAGGAACAATTAGGGCAGACGGGGAAGGAATAAGGATTGGGAAGGGAATAATTAATAGTAGACGAGCGGAGTTCCGCGTCCTTATTGCTCGCTGCATCTTCTCGGTTCGGCCTGGGTGGATCGGTCCTATGTACAATCGCCAGGTGTATAAAATGACCCAGAACTGTCTGCTGGAATTTTTCCGTCAGCACGTCTCGCCGCTGTCGATTGATTCCTGCTCCCCGTTTAAATAGCAGATACTGAATTACAAGGTCGAACATCAATTTGCGCGTAATCCACATAAGAGTCATACAATCCAATATCATCATATGGACTACCCGATAACTCATTGATCGTGCGTCGTGAGAAGGTTGTAGGGTCCACCAGAGTTTTGATCCGCCTAAACTACTCCTTCCAAGCAAAGCAACTCTTGATCAGTTCATTTATACTGGTAAACTGATGGTCGTCATTAAAGAGAACATTTCGTGCAAATACGTGAAACTTTCGTTGGATTGTTGTTTATGCGCCTTGACCATTCGACTGATTTCGTAATTGGTGCGGCGATCTTTAAACCATTCGATCATGCCGTCTCGCAACTCTGCCCAGGACGCATCCGGATTATGTTTACGGAATGTCCAATACCACTGCAATGCGATATCCTTCAAAATGGTATGTAACTCCAATAATAATATTTGGTCGGATAATCCTCGAGATAAAGCGATGGTGATCCTGTGTAATTTAGTCCACTTTCAGATAATAATCGTCGATCGATAAATTTTGGCGATGCTTGCAAACAGGTTGATTCTGGAGGCCCCTATCATATACAGTTTGAGTACGTGGAATTTTATTGGAATTGATTTTTCCATCGATGTTAGTCTGTGACATATTTTGCCGTTAATCCAAGCTACTAGCTACTGCGATACTTTTTCAAACCTCTTTAACATAACCTCCAACTGGTCCTGCTCTAGTAAAGCTATGTCCATTTTGGATAATGAAAGGATGGAGAGGGTAAATTCGCTCTTTTTAATAGAGCAAATATTTGACTAAATATCATGCTGTCTTTATTAGGTATATTTAAATTATACAATATATTAATTCAAAAGACTTCTCCAACAGACAAATCCTCTCTTCACCTGGGGAGACCTCTAGGTAACTTCTCACATTACACACATCTCCGCTCACTCTTAACTGCACACAACAAAACGAGAAAAACAACAAAAATATTCCTCTATATCTTCGTTGCTGCACACCAGCTCACGTTCTCGGATGGATACAGAATATTAAGGCTAATTCACAATAAAACAACACTTAAGGGTCAATGCCAAAGGGTAGATGGTAATGCCATCAATAAATTGCCTCAATCATTCGATTGCAACGAAATTCAAAATTCAAAAACAAAATTCAAATGAAAAGAGTCGTAACAACCTCTACCAGTTTCAATCGTTGTTTCCTCCTCAAAATCATGGATCATGCAGCACAAGTTGTTTGAAATCGCCATCTCACGGCGTTCGATGTGCAGCAGGAGCTAAGACAAGCTCGATATGGAGGTAATAGTCAATGGACATTAAGAAGATGCTTGAAGGAAGCCAACTTTACTCTATTAAGATGGCCCGCTAAAGGCCCAAATTTGACAGTGCGTTCTATTCGGGTTTACCGGCGTCCAGTAGAGCGTTTCTCGCATTGCTGTTTTGCTGAAAGGTATTTCGAGGACATTATCTTGGATCAGGTAGTGCCCTACGCATGATATATAGGGGAAGATTTTATATTGATACCTGACAGTGCCTGGTGCCACACAGCTCGAACCACTCGGCAGCTCATCGATGAGATTGGACTCAAGACAATCAAGTTGCTAGCTCTCAGTCCAGACATGAATCTAATTGAGCATTTATGGGATGAGCTAAATTTGAAAATATACTCATTACATTTTTGCCATTTTGGTTAGGTTGGCTTGTCAAATGAAAACGATGGGCTGATTATACGACGGTTGTCACTTTATCTGTATTCGAAGATTGCATTTCTGCAGCTCGAAGTTGTCTAATTTTAAAATTTTATAGCAGTTGGCTGAATTCTCAACCGCCGGTACAATTCTAGATCGAATTCTTCCGTACATTGTAAGTGCCTTTGATTAAATGTTTGCTTAGCAATTAATTAGTTTTATTTTTATTTTTCTAGTTACTGTTAGCCAAAGGCGAAATGCCACGTGTACGAGTATGTGCACTCGCCACAGAATAGATGTTTTGCAACAATTGCAAAAGTAGCATACTCTAAAAATATTGCGACGGTGGCTGAAACTGCCGTACGGTTTTTAGAAAGTCGCAAATCAAAAATCCATTCGATGTGCCATATTTCCAAGACATATGGACAAATTTCCAAGATGTACAATAGTCTAAACAATCCTCTTGCAACCGGTAAAGGAATTGGACCAAATTATTTCGAGTACTTTTTATCAAGTAGGACAGATCGAAACTATAATAGTACCTTTTGTTATTTCTATAGAAAAATGGCCCGTCACCACAAATCCCATATCACTTACTATGCCTCTAACACTTAATCCAATACTGTTTACTTTAACAAGGGAATTATTAATGACCCACACTAAATCTCCTATCGCACAGTTAACAAAAAATAGATCACTGCCTGTTTCCATTTACTAAAATACCTCTAACCATAATTACTAAAACTGGCGTGGTAGGAATTCCATTGGAAGCGCTCTCACCACGCTCGCTCAAGTCCACTAATCCTATAACCTTGTCCTGTTGCCTCGAAAATGTCAAAAATGATTTGATCGACAATTCGTCGAAACATATAATACACTTCGTTTCTATCTGTCTGCAGCAAGGTTTGGATGCTGGATAAATTAAAATCGTCATCTAAATTTCTATATGTCTTAGGCCAACAGAAATAGATTGCTAAGCAATAATTTGTAAACTCTAAATAAAATCTTCCTTTTCTGGTTTGCACATCGAGAAACGTTTTAACGTTCGGAGCGTTACGTTAAACGCAATCGTTTGATATTTCTGCGTAATTTCGTCTTACGTGGAGTTTTATTTGAAATTGCCGGAGGAGTTTAAACACTAACGCTACTAACACTATTCGCACTATTAAAAGACAAAGATCTAAGACTGCCGGCCTCAACTCCTAAGTCAATGAATAATGATGAAGGAACCGTTAAATTCAATATTAATTTCGATCAGATTTACACCAAGACCATGGGAATGAATGAGATGAAGGAATTTGGTCAGAATAAACTACAGAAGGAGAATTATTTAACAATCAAAGAAGTACTAGCTGGTGTCAGGAAATCAGAATTTCGCCATATATTCCCCATGCCACCGCGAACGATATTTATATTCGTTATTGGTGGGGTGACGTACGCAGAAATTGCGGCTTGCAATTTAATCGAGAAGTTAACGACTCCAGGCATCATTTTCGCCTGAATTAATGCAAATTAATATTCTCAAATTTTATAATTTTATTTATTCACCAGCCACAAACATAATGATTAGTCTCATTGGGGTTGTGGCTGTTGATGTATTCGAAATGTAAGTCGTGTTGGGCGTACCAGTACCACCAGTGCGATTTAATTGTTTTTGCGGAAATATATTTACAACATATTTTACCGTTATCCTGTTTTATGGCCGGAAACTGATTTCAAACCGATTACCGATTTAATAAGGATCGTATTGAGTTAAAACCATTGTGGATTTGTGTATTTTGTGGGGCCGACTGTGGCTATAATTGAACAAATTGGTAGAGTCATGATGTTTACGGTTCCAGTAGTCACAATGCAGAATTTGAATAATTCAGCCGACTTAAATCAATTTTCGATTTTGACATAACCGGTACAATTTCGTAGCATGTCTTAGTGGACCGATTTACTCCAGTTGATTTCATTTTAGCCAACGGTAGTAATGTACCATCGGCCAATTATCGTTTCTTCGGGGTGATGTTCGGGGCTCCAGATGGATTTTAACATTACCATTAGACACATTAATTGCATTGGCGGGAACAACTTGTAAAGAAGGCTGTCTTGGCTCTGGTAGATTAATTAGGCAACTTGTTGCAAATTCTTGGATTTAATTTATCCACCATAGCTTGTGTAACTCCCTCAATTTGACGTTTGTTCTGGCACACGCGAAGCGAATCATCGGTTGATTCAACTACAACCAACGCATACGCGCGCATCTTTTGATGATAAATTGTATTGGTGTTACAATATCCAGCATGTTATTATCGGGTGTACCACGAACGCCGTCACCGTACTTCAAATCAATAAATTGTAAGTGTAACCATTTGTAGTTTAGTCAGTTATTAACCGTAGTCAACATTCCAGGAAAAATTTAACATTAATTCTTGTACTTAGGTGTAACCTGAAATTAAGAATAATTTTTAAATTAATATCAGTTTACGTAGCCGACTGTATTGTTACATTACAATAATAAGCATTGTAAACCGATATCAGTGCTAGTACTAAATATATGCAACTGAAAAATTGCAATGTTTCCATCCCTACTCGCGTGGAGACATGCACAGTCCGGGATTCCGGTCTACCATATCGCACTATTCCGTTCTTTTAAGACTTTGATCAGTTCAGCACAATATGGCCGGAACTTGGAAAGAACTTCGTCGCAAAGTAATGCTTTCCGATCCGCATTAACTTCCAATCAGAGATAACTTGACTCAATGAGCGAAAGAACGACACCACAAATGGTGAAAGAACTGCACATTAAGCATCTGCATAGTGGACCGAAGCTACTTACGAGCATCATCGCCCAAAAATTGTTACTTCCTCGAGCCACAAATCTAATAAAACGCGTAATTCATCAATGCGGTCAATTGCCACCTTGCCGAGTAACCCCCACCGCTAGAGCATTCTTACAAACTGGCATCGATCTGGTAGGTTCATTCCCCCTTAAAACACATCGCTCCCGAGGAAGTAAAACCTACAAGTCCTACATAGTCATCTTCGTCTGTATGGTAACAAAAGCCACGACCCGTTCGAGGAATCCCTGCCGATATATGTTGTGACAACGGCACAAACTTAGTGAGGGCTAAACGGGAACTAGCTGGATTGGATTTTACGCAGAGTACCTAAACTAAGCAGCAAAAACAAATGTAATCAGTTGGTGCACAGACGAAAAAATACTAAAATATTCGATGGGTTATGGGAAGCCACCGTAAATGCAGCCAAATTTCATCTACGCCGTTTGATTGGAGAGACCGTACTCACCTACGAAGAGTACATCATCCTTATCAAACAAATAGAGGCCCTACTTAACTCCCGATCTCTACAGAACGTTCATGATGGCGACTACAATCCCCTGACACTCGGCCACTTTTTAATTGGCCAACCAATAACCCATATACCAGAACCAGACATTACAACAATAAAGCTTAATCGGTTAAGCAGAGGCCAATTAATACCATCTCTGTTACATGGATTTTGGAGCCGATGTGAATCATCAGATAAAAGCAGGAAATTTAGTGCTTCTGCGAGACCAACACCTACCCCCATCGAAATGGCCACTAACACGAATCTACGACGTTGTGCCCTGGGAAGGATAATCTAATTAGGGTTATTACAGACAAACTTCCAAATGGCAAGCACCTGAAAAGACCTCGGCGGTATGTTCAATCGACACTAGCCACTTACCACAACAATAAAATTTCGATGAGTTCAGTCATACTTACCTTGTCATTCACTTTGGTTACCTTGACAAATTACAACGATTACAACGAATTAGCTACCTAAGCCAACAAATACGGAGAGCCCTCCGTAGTAAAGGTACAATATTTTTTGTAACAAATATTGTAAGTTAAAAAATAAATTTCTTCTCACTGTAACCAGCAAACTGTCAACAGCAATTTTTATTATTATCGTCATCCAAGAAAAACATTTAATTGCATTCAATTTTGCCAATTTGTACATAGCTTAACGACTCAACTACCAAGTGTTACACATATGTAGAGTACAACTGGTACAAATTCTATGACATATCTTAGTTGTTTAAGGGTTTGGCCAAACGTTTTTAAAATGTGTACTTGATTCTGTTTCCATAACTCGCTTTCTCAGGCGTTGGCACAAATTTCAATCATTGTTTTTATCGTTTCATGGAGAGTGAACAAAACTAATATCCCTAAAAGACCGAAATCTATATTTTGCATAAATTTTCTTGCCCAGCCGAACAAAAATTCTACAAACATCCCGCCTGGATAAGAACAGTAATACCTATTTCATTTATTGGTTACTTTCCGACACAGGTTTTAAACACCAAGAAAAAAACTTTAAAGAACGCTCAAGCAAGCGTATAGTTGGCAAAATCTTATAAGCATTACTGATCTAACAACATAAAAATCTGCTTAATATACGAGACCACTAACAAATAGTTTTAAAACTTGTGTTCTATCATTAAAAATAAAAATGGATTAAAAATGACTCAGGGCAAAAAATCTACCGAGCAAAGCAAGAATTTTCTTTTTGTTTTTGTTATATAAATAAACTGATAACTACATTTGAGAAGAAAATCAGGAAAATGGATGGTCATTTTTCTTCTTTGTGTATAATATACCAAAAAAATACAAGCAATGTTTCCATTAAATGGATTTTATTTTCTTTAAAACATAAAAATAATCATAATAAATTTTTATGATCGTTAGAATAAAATAGAAAATCTTCTTTTTTCCTTATTTTATCTCATTAATAACGGAACGAATCCATTTCTGTATGTGTATGTCTGTATACACACAGTATACTTCCCACTTATTCACTATGAATGTGCTGTATAGAGCGGAGACGAATAAAAAAAAAGAAAATTCTATGACATATTTTCCGCATTCAACATCCGTAAATTTTCCTTCCTTGTTTAATAATAATTTTCAATTTATTTTATAATACCATTTCCATGGCGTATAAATCAAAACATATTTTACACATAACTTTTTTTTAAATTTTTTTTCATAAATTTTTAATAATAATTTTTTAATTTCAATTTAATTACTTTGGATTACAATTAAGAGCAGATGAAGGAACAGAAAGCACGAACAATAAATTTCATTTTGTTCGTTTTCAATTTTTTAATTAAAATAAAGGACGATTTCATTCTTTCACAGTATTTAATTTTTTGTTTGTATACTTTTGATGAGTCATCTTAAAAAACACACACACACAAGTCGACGGCGGCGACGACACACGAAAAAGCTTCGAATTATTTAAAAAAAAGTTCTTTTTTAAGTTTATTGTTAGACTTGTTTTCCTCCAGTGTTGTTACTTGCCTTGTTTGGATGAGAGAATAAACATACTTTTGTCATTAAAATAAAAACAAAAAATAACAAAATTTTAATCTTTAATTATTACAATTGTTTTTAAAAACTTGTCCTTAACAATAAAGAACAAAATACTTAAAGTGGCAATACGCGTTTCTAAGTTTTAGCAAAACTTAAGTCGAAAACGTGTAAACAAACTGTTATTGCTTTAGCTTTGTTCTGTACATTATGCATAAGAAAATGGAAAGTTTATTGTTTTTCATTTATACTTGGGTTAATTAGATATCAATGTTATCTTAATCAGTTAAAAAGACATTTCGATACTGTGAGGAGACGTTCACCGAGTTCGAAATAAATTGTAGTTAAAGTTGTTCTAGATACGATCAAAAACCCGTATGAGTACAGGCATATCGATTCCCCGAGGCTCGATCAAATATTACATTTCCACAAAAAACCACTGTAATACCCTCCAGCAAAGTATAGATGAAATCAATTTTTCTGATTGCTAGTGTACTAACAATTTCCTATAAAGATAAAAGCTTAAATTGGATCAAAAACTACAAAACGTCTAAGCTTAAACTACAAGTAACCATAGCTACGTTTATTAAAGACTTAATTTATTGGAAGCTTAATCAGACAACACTACCAATAGATCACAGTTGGTGTCAAAGTATAACACTATTATCGTTGCATAAACATTCTTTGGGAGTGGTGCGCCTCTCGTTGGCTTCACGTAGGTAAAATACTCCGAAATAAATTTTCATACCAAGAGTTACTAAAAAATTGAAAGGTGCGTTTGTTGTGGGCAACACTCGAATTTCTTGTGAAATTTGATGCTCATGAGGTCATGTGTCCGAATTTTTCATATCGCGTCATTTTATTTGATCTTTCTAGCTATTTAAAATTAAACCATAAGCATCTTGTCCCTCGCAATCTCATAATCTTGAAAAATCACGAAAACGCTCTTATAAAAAAGTTTTTCTTTTACCAAAAATCCTCATTTAAGAGGAGCATTAAGACTTAACTGCCACAAAATCAACAGGAACTAGGTGTTTGTGCCGTGAAGAATAAATGTATGTGAGCTTTCTCATTGTTTGCAAGTATTTTGAAAAGGAATGTCATTTACGAGAAAAACGATTATGAACAAAAATTTTGCAACAATTTCGGTCCAAAGTAGTTTTTCAAAATTTTACCGGAAATGACGAGTTTTGGTATAAAACCACTTTATTTGGTAAAATTCGGCATCTCTACACTTTTTAATTATGAGATACATGCGAAAATTGGTGAAAGTAGGTCTACCAGAAGTGGCAGCTTCCATTGGATCTATTACATTTTTGCACTGATGTTAAAAAATTTAACATTTACAAAAAATACAGAATTAAAAGTATCAAATAAATTTAGTTATTAAATTTTATTTTTAGTTCAAATAATTGTAACCGGTTCATTTGAGATATGGACCACATTTGATTCATAAAGCCAAATATTTAACTTACCTAACTTTTAGTAAAACTTTCTTGTATCATCAAAAATCATTATTCCTGCTTAAATTTCAGACCAACCACCAAGGTCGACTCCGGTTGAAATTATTTGAATTAAAAATAAAAATCCACCCCTCTATTTTTTTAAACTAGGGACCCGGAACCTATTTGAGAACTCCTTTAAACAAATTTGCTTATTTTGGAACGAATCACAATCGATTCTTAGCACTCGAAAACCTAGACCTCACAAATTTTTATCAAAACCGTTTGACCCTAACAACCCTGAGTGAATTTTGTCAAAATGAGGATTAATCGCAAACCATTCTTAGCATTAGAAATCTCTTGCCACTACTATTTTTATCTAAATCATTCGAGCCGAAAATTTTTATAGAAAGGTCCGGACCCCAACCAAAAACCCCTAAACAAATGTTTCCGAAATTATCACTAATCGATATCTATTCCTGGCGTTTGAAATCCTGCTTCGTCGTATTTTATCAAAATGCGTACCGAAATAAATTAAATAATGAAACTCGGTCCTCATCGGTCATCCTCTACATAAATTTTGAAAATCAGGAGTGATGGGTCCTCATCGATTGTTGGTACTCGAAAATGCTCCACCAGCAATTTTTATAGAAATCGTGTACATGGCGTAACCAGAACTCCCTGTAGCCTGTAGTCGTTTCATTGCGTTCGAAAAGCCAGTCCTACCAAATTTTATCATAATCTTTGAAACCTAACAAAATATTGAAAAAAGGCCCCAAGCACAAGAACCTCCATGAATAAGAACCCATTGTAATAGATTTCTGTGCACTCGACCTCTCCCCCTCTCCTTCCTTTCGAATTTTGTAACTGATTCGTTCAATGAAATATTTTTTTTTCTTTCAAAAAATGGGACTAGAACCCTACCGAAAGACATCCTAAACGGGTTTCCCAAAATAAGAACTCATTGCAATTCACTCCTACCACTAGAAAATCCTCGTCACTTTAATATTTATCAAAAGCGATCAAGCCCACCCTCACCAATTTAAAAAAAATAATGTTGTGGGCTCCACCCTATACGGTATTTTCGGAAAGTAGGACTCATTTGCAATCCATCCATGTACTGCAACTTATATCAAAATATATCGAACGAGAAAAAATAGAAGTTGAAATGGATTTCTGTCATTTGTGCGTGTCGAACAAAATTAAATAATGAAACCTGGCCCCAACCGGATGACGTGCTAACTTTGTTTTCCCGAAATTAGGACCCATCACCATCGATTTCTGGAACTCGAAAACGTCCAACAGGAAATTAAGGATCCACCAGATTTTTCGATTACAATCGGAGAATCGAGTTTCTCTGAAATTCCTAGACACGTGTATACGGCCCACATGGTCGGACCACAAGACAGTCGCGTTTTTTGGGCTGCGTACTGTGAGGCATTAGCCAAAAACCTCTTCACCTGGTGGACCAATTACTTTAATGTGGATTACTTCATCATTCACCACTTTGGTGGCTGTACTTTTTGGATATAAGTTTTTAGTGCTATTCCTTGGAAGCTGATATTTTTAACGCATTTTATCGTATGATTGCTCTTTCTTTGTAGGAGATTTTAGTGGTAGCCTGGCACGGTTCGAAACGTTTTGTTGTATCTCCAGGTCTTAAGAAGCTAAGCGCGTTCCATTAACCAATTTTTGTAGCGTAGTCTAACGCTCAACCGGCTTGTTACGTTTGTCGTTCACATACTGGTGAACATTTTTTAAGGCACCCACCTCTACCTAGAACACATTTACATTGCAAACCGCATGATGCAAAATAGACGCTTACATCAGCCACTCTTATTTAGAGAACAGACGCCAATAACTCGCCGTGACATGTAGTGCCAACAGAATATTCTTTGTAAGGGCTGAAACCTACACTACACCGCCTGATAAAGTTAGTTCCACGTCAGTATTAAAAGCTAATTGAAACCAAACATTATAAGTTTCGTACATATAAAGGGTGTCCCAATAAGAAGTTCAGATTTAAAAATTTAATAAAACAAAAACCCCGTTTAATATATTTCCAAATTTATTTTTTGTTTAAAAGTAAAATCCTCCTGGTTATATATGGAAAATGATTTGATTCAAATGGGAGCCGCGGCTGGCCTTGGCGTACTCCAGTCGGTCGGTCCAATTTCTGAGCGCATTTTGGATTGCGTGCAGATCTATTTCGGCAATGATTGCCTCAATATTGGCTTTCAAATGCTCTATTGTTTGTGGATTGTCCGTATAACACTTGTCCTTCACGACACCCACCCCATAAATAAAAATCCAAAGGCGTCAAATCACAATGCAATGAGTCAATATTGAACAATTCGAAAAAAATGTACTCTCATAACAAGCACCCTCAAAAATCCGAGTCAAATTAGTACAGCACACTCAAAATTCAACCAAGTATAAACGATACAAACAGAGATAAACTCAATAAGAAGGCTAAACAGACCGCCTACTGAACACATGTAAATAGATCCCACATCTAGGACTAGGAATTCCAACGTCAAAAAATTTTCGTATAACAAACACGAAACCACGATAGAAAATGACGATAACTTCGAAGTGTCAAACACGGATACGGTGGACGATCAAGGGTTATTAACCCTTGTAATACGTGGTTCATAGCACGTTTGGTGGGCCATTTTTTAGACCAAATGGCATCCTGCAAAACTCAAAGTGACTTTTATCTGTAGAGAAGGCGGTCTTTTATTGGGACTTCTCACCCATTGGGATTTGCTGGAAGCCAGATTTTATATCCAACGTTGTGAAGTAGGTCGATGTTCCCAAATTATCTAAAATATCTTCAATTTGGGGCATCGGGAATTTATCATCGATCGTTTTTTCATTCAGTTTATGATAGTCGATGACTACCTTAACCTTATATGTTCTTGAAGCATCTGTTTTCTTTGGAACAACCCAAATTGGTGCCTAGTACGGACTGCTTGAGTGGCGAATAATTCCACTTTCGAGCATTTCTTGTACCTGATCTTCCACATCGTGCTGACAATTTTTCGGTTTATCGCAGCAGAACCGTTTGGTTTTCAAAAAATTTTTTCTATTAACGCAGTCTTTTCATTGATACTTAGGTCTTCGGTTCTAATAACTTTTTCAATAACCTGCTTAGTGATTATAGCTTTTCCAGCTGTTGGCATAGGTTTTAAAGCTGCGAAGTTGTTAACTTTAATTTTGGTAAAACGTTTGGTGATATCAGGTCATTCGCGAGAAAGTTTAGTACCGTTTTTGCTTGTTCGGCTTTATACATGCCTGGTTGAATAATAATTTCTTCGTTGAGTTTTTGGTTTTTGGGAACGAACCATTCTCCGTCACTCGACGTTTGAAATGTGACAATGTGATTATAATGTTTTCCCATGCGACTTATAAGATGAAAGTTCTTGTTTGTCGCCGAGTGTTTGCAGGAGAATAGTTTTTATCTCTTGAAAACCCTGTGGGTTTCCAGCCAGACATAAAGCGTCTTTAGCTCTACCCTTGACTTTGTTGCTCATAGATTGTGAATACAACCTTAATGGTGCTTCGGACACGAATGGTACAAATACTCTCAGTGTATCCTCCGCTGTCTGAAGCCATTCGTTTAATTGTTTTCGATTGTCGTCGTATTCCGGTATCGATTTTATTGGATCAGGGATCCTGAACGCATCGAACGTTATTTGCAGTGCTTCTACATCTCTTTCAGCAAAATTGTCCGCTGGTTTTTGTTGCAAAAAGGCCAGAGTTCGGTCATGTTCTTCCGATCTGACTGCCATTTTCTGCACCTGCTCAACTACAGCTTTTATTTGCTCTGTGAGCCCGTTTATCTCTGTCATTGTGCCGGGGTCCATTCTATGAAGTGAGTTACTATCTTCGAAATTACGATTATCGTCAAATCTTCATTCTGACTTTTTCCCATTCACCAGAATCAAGTTTATTTATTTATTAAATTTTTTACTGTACCTATCTCGTAGTATACAGATGGCAGTTCTGTACGAATCTTGTAGTACACAATTTAGCCAATGGTGGTAGCACAAATATTATATAAAAAATTTAATCAAAATAAATAATAATAATTAAAAATTTGTTACCTTATGTAATCGTGTCCTAGGTTCTAGTGAGATTAAGTAATGCGACACGGCGTATTTTTTGAATCGTCTGGGCGGATAAAAATCGTTTAGCCTGAGATGCCACGGTTTTATTTTTCGTAACGGAAATCACTTTTGGTTAGTTTTTATTTGCTAACCTTCGCACTGTTTACACTTCAGTGTCTTTCCCTCACCGGACGGCTGCGCCAGTAAATATAACTGGCGAAATAAAGAAATATCTTTATTATGTTGTTTCCAACTTACAAGTGCTTATCAAGAAATATGATAATGCTTGTTTGTGCATCTACATTTTTTCATTGTAAGGGATGGGGTCGGGCTCCTGCTGCAATACTGGGGGCAATGTTCGACACCTTGTTGTGATATTCACAACCTCACCCATGCCAAATATCCATTCCATCATCATAAATAAAAAATCTAATCAATTAAAAACAAAAATCGCTACGATAATGCAAACGATATCGCATATGTATATCAAAACACATATAACATACATTCTTTATGTGCATACAAAAAGCATAGTAAGCGCGATCGACTCGATACATAAAAGTATGAAATTCAAAAGCAACAAAAAAACAAAACATTAGTCATACTACGTCATACACACATTACACATTCTTCATATAATATCAAAATACAATAACAACAACAAAACCAAGTATGAAGTATGGTATATCAAAATATATGACCTATATGTATTATACATTTTTTGTTGTATTAAAACGTAATATAAATCATTCAATTATGTTTCTGATGATCGGAAAATTGGTTGTCCTCTTTTAATAAACTAAAAACACGCGTCCTAAATTATACTTTTTAAATAAAATTGTCGAATTTCCAATAAACGAATTGTTGGTAGAACTCTACCAAATATTTAGTATATAAGAACCGAAAATTGTTCAATAAAATCAGAAAGAAATACACAATCAGTTGATCGCAGTCAAATGGTAAAACGGAATCGTGAACCCTTAGAGGTCTAACCTCGACGGTAGTAGCATAGTTCAGTTTTACCAATAGTTCATTTTTAACCGTCGTACGTAAAAGCCGTTTTCGATTCAAGATAAGCCCGATTATCCTTAAGTGATCGCAGAATAGTGTAAAGCATAAACCAGTATTTAAATAAACATAAAAAAAAGTAAACAGTCAGTGTTTGTACGCGAAAAAAGGAAGAAAACCACCATCACAGGACAAAAATTGGTAAGTATTTCAACAACTAACACTAAGGCACCGTTTTAGTATTTTATAACTACTTAATCTTGCATGGCAAAGCAAGGAGGCTTGGCGAAGTAGTGCTTTGAGCACAGTACCCATACCTTGAAAGTACAATCTATTAAAACTTATTTCTTATTAACAATCCATCCGCCAAGGATGTACTCTCCATAAAACACACAAATGAAAATTTTCTCAACATAATTATTCCTTCCCAACATTAAATTGATCATAATCCATAATCCATAATCATCGACAACGATGCTTAACATTCCCTTCTCAACAACCCCGTGAGAACATTGTGGCCTTGAGTTATTTCTTCGATGTAATGTTGTATGTAATTATAACTATATATATATATATATATATATATATATATATATATATATATATATATATATATATATATATATATATATATATATATATATATATATATATATATATATATATATATATATATATATATATATATATATATATATAAGATAACAGATACATGGAAGATTCCAAATAAGTATACCATATTTTAATTCAGGGTCTCGAACCATAATAAGATTAGTATAATTTTCCGAAGATGCTTTGAGATTCCAAATGTTCCACATATTTTTAAATATTACATAGCCTACTTACTACCACTCTTATTAATAATATTAGAAACAAGCGAGTGTTGTTTGTGCTTAATTTAGAATAGATTTTTTTGCTCTAATCTGAAATTTTCTTGGAATACCGAGACGATATGTAAATTAGATATTCAACCAAAGTCCAGAAATCAAAAAAGAAAATAAAGCCGACAGAACAAATCTATAATATCATACTTACTTTTGTATATTCAACGTCTTATTTGAATAAATAAATATTTTCTTAGAAATTTTTCGATTTTATATTTTCTGCTCCTAATCATTTCCTCTAGAGAATAAATATTATTCAACATCGAGGGATAACAAAACAAAAAAGTATAAAGTGTAAGTTTATGCTTTGGAAAGATAAACTAATAAAGAAGACGAAAACCCCAAAAAGCTTTGAGAAAAAGCAAATCAAAATAATTTTTTTTTTTGCAAATTGTATTTTGAATTTTTATTGTCATATATCAAAGTTTTCTCACCCAGTTTAATTCTATCCTGGGTAGATTTCCTTATTTAAGTTACTTAAAAGTAAGAAAACATCTTTACGTTGATCAAAAGGAAATGAAGGAAAATAATTTTTCTTATGTTTTGAATTTTAAGTTTTTTGTGTGTAGGATATTTTCGTGTTATTTTAGTTTGTATAGATGTGTGTGCAAGCTTTTTTAAACTTAACAAAATTATAAAAATGAAGCAGAATAAAGTTCCTTATTTCACAACAACAAAGAATATTTTGTTTTTCGTAAAAGAGAATTAAATTCGGAAATATTTCGTTTTTGTGATTTTGTTGGTTCGAAAATTTCGAATTTTTCTGATACAAAGAAACAAAATATCGACACATGCATGCACACTTACAGCACAGAGCTATAGAGTTTTTCATACAAATCATAACAAATAAAATGCATGAAAATAGAGAAAATTAATTCAAATAAATTGAAAGTAGAATATGTATGGTTATGTATATTACGTTATTGGTGCTTTGATGTATAGATAAGTAATTGCTTCGTATATGCCAAAGTTGCTCAAAAAAGGTTAGACTATATTTTAAAATTAAATTGGAATGAAGTAATTTAGACTTTGAAGTTATTATAGTTGTTGTTGGCTTGATGTCATCGTCATTTTCTGATCCCCCATCTCAGTGATTTCAAAGAAAATTTTGATATGTTTGCCTTGTGTGGTGTAATTGCATTCCCTTTGATTTTATACTACAGATTCAGTAATAACGTCTGGGATTTAGATTTATAGACTAGACACGGACAAAACATGAAATGCACAAAGTGTAATTTTTTATTTGCATAACATAAATTTAATATTTTTTCCAATTATACTTAACACAAACCAAGTACATAATTGGCTGTTCGCCTTTCTAGTCCTGGGTTGGTTTATTTTCTGCCTCGTTGGTTTTAAAATGGCCCACTTCACTGTGATCAGATATTACGATATCAGGACGACCAATATGGTGCGGGAATGAGAATAATCTCCAATGCAAAATGTTGAGAGTAACAAGCCTCCGAACTAATCTCCAATCGGGGGATTAACAATACCATTAGATTACTCGGAAGTAAGAATCAACCGAAAACAGTAGTTCTAAAATTTATCTATTGGAAGAGGTCAGCTTGTCATTTGGAAGTCTGCAAGAATTATTTTTAACCAAACTCTTATTTAGGCTCTAGTTATTTCAGAGAGACTACTTACTAACTTCTTAGCAGAATTTATTCCGAGCGAGAATTCATGCGAGAGTATCTTAGATATTTTATATATTCTTTTTGAGTTGTCGAAAAGTTATCTTAAGGAGCCTGCAGATTTAAATGTTTTGGCTCTATTTTGGAATTTCAAATGTTTAAGATCGGAACTCCTAAAAAGCTGGTTCTGAGGTTTTTGTTCGATAATATTAGAAATTTTCCAAAACTAAGGTGGAAACCCTAACCAAGACCAAATTGAGATTTCGGGCATCGGGACTCTATCAACCAATCAACATCGAACAACACCACTACTCAATGGCAGAGCAACAATACGCCATACATATAGCTTAACTGTATTAATATAACATTATATTTCGCAACCATCATGACATTGTGGTTTACTTCGTAATCGCTCTAACAGTCTTGGATCTTCGGGCTGAATCAGCTATCTATGTCGCTATCAACCAACGGAAAGTCATTTAATTTATAGTGTAAAGTATGGTTACGGATTTTTTTCAGGCGCGGCTCGACCACATCAAATCACGTTGTTGAAATTCTGAAGAAATCGAAGGAGAGTATGAAGCGCCTCGAGGACTATTATTTTACCTCCATCTGGAATCTGTCTATATCGCTCCATCTCGAATCTGTCTAATCTGGCAATTTTGAATTTCATGCGGGGACAAATCTGCCATATTTGTCAACCAGATGGGGACCGGATATTGGTTCTATAGTGTTTCCAAGACAACAATTAAAAGCTCTTGAGTCCATATATACAAAATTAATTCTTTCTGACAGCGTGGAAAATCACTTCAAAAGTATGTCTAAATTAAACGTTGAACTAGCTCTTAAATTAATTCCCGATTTTGATGGTAACTCTGATCAATTGCATACATTTCTATCCTGTTGTGACGTAGTTTATAATCAATTAGCAGCTACCGAAAGTGAAATTTTTTTAAATTTGCTTAACACTAAACTTTTTTCTAAAGCGACATTTTAAAATATACAAAATTTGACGCTTGGAAAAATTTGAAACTTGAATTGAAAAATAAATTTCAGTACTTGCGATCCAGTGAACAACTACAAACTGAATTAATAAATATTCATCAACAACCAAATGAAAGCGTAACATGCAGTTACGCTTTCATTTGGTTGTTGATGAATATTTATGTCGGTCGAGTCGAAAAATTGTTATCAGAACTGAACGAGATGTGCATAGACCAAGAAGGAGAAAACGCATCAACCACTATCTTAAATTTAAATTCAAAGACGGCTCTTAAAGCATTTCAAGAGGGTCTTAACGAGTCTATAAAATTATTATTAAAGCTTGTCGATTCAATAAACTCCAGGATGCAGTAAATCAAGCGAGGGAAGCGGAGTTAATTATTAATAGTCGTAGCCAAATTAGCTTTAACCAAACAAATATTCGTGTTAGATGTCAACTCTGCAAGAAGAATGGGCATATTGCTGGATTCGGAAGGATGTTACAAATTACACCAGTTCACACCAAACTCTAATCATATCAGTAGAACTCTTCCTACTTACAACAATGTGTCAAATAGAACGAACGACGTTAAGCCTATATTTTCAAATACACGCGTTGCTCAAGGAAATGTTATTTGCGCTTATTGCAAAATACCAGGACATCATATCAGTTCATGCCGGAAGCATCAATACGTAAACTCACGAAACAAAATTTGCCAATCTACCTTGAAAAATGAACAATCACCTTCTTCGGGAAATGGTTTAGGATCCGATCCAACAAAGGCAATGAACACTCCTGTTCGGATCCAAGAAATTCCAAAGTAGAGTGTTCGAAATCCAACATCAATATTCTCGCAACTGAATCGAAATTCAATTTTCCACTTGATTCTAAATTACATCTTAATTCAAAATCTTCTTATACTAATTCTTTTAACTCTATGCTAGAATCAAACTGTAATCCATATTCGTTAAATTCATATCTTTATTCAATTAATTTCAGTTCCGTTAACAAATCAACTTCTTATTTTTTCTGGTAGATACTGGTGCTGACATTAGTATAGTTAAACGAGAATTCACCAAGGAAAATACATTATGCTATCCCGATCGAAAGTGTAAGGTGAAAGGCATTACTACAGAAACAATTGAAACTGTAGCAAGTTGTGAGGCTAACATAAACATTTCCAATTCATTACATATCCCACATTCATTTCAAATTGTTTCTAACTCATTCCCTATTTCTTGTGCTGGTATTATCGGAAAGGATTTCTTATCAAAACATAAATGTAAGATTGATTATTCTAATTACAATCTCGAAATTCCAACCAAAAACGAAATAGCTCGAGCTGAAAAAACATTTACAATTCATCTAAATTTTCCTAATAACACAGATTTTTTTTGCCAGTCTCGTGAAATTTTAAATGGAGTTCATATGTCCAACTCAACTGTAAATTCTAAAAATAATTTAACTACTCTAAGTCTTGTTAATACGAACGATTACGACGTGGAAATAGAAAATTTAGATTTATCGCTACAAAATTTAGATGAATTTGAGGTTTTTCATTTACGATCATGGTACAATAATATTAGTAATCGGTTGGAAATAATTCAATCATCGCTTAGTCTGGATTACCTTAACTCGATATCTTTTATTTGCCGATATCTTTTTATTTATTTTGCAACATCCTATATACATTAAGCAATATCGCTTGCCAGAATCAACCAAAAGTGATCGATAATCAGGTTGCTCAAATGCTAGATGAAGGAAATAATCGAAACTAGCAAAAGCCCGTGGAATTTTCCTCTCATAGTAGTACCAAAGAAAACTATCGACGGACAAAGAAAATTGCGAATTGTTGTTGACTTTCGGAGGCTAAATAATGTCACGGTAAACTATGTTTTCCGTTACCCAATATCTCAGACGTTTTGGACCATCTCGGTATATCAAAATATTTTTCTACGATAGATCTCGCAAATGGTTATCACCAGATATACTTAGATGAATCTGACAAAGAAAAAACTGCATTTAGCACGTCTTTAGGCCATTTCCAGTTCAAGCGAATGCCGTTCGGGTTGAAAGGCGCGCCGGCAACATTTCAACGCTGTATGAACCATATACTAAGTGGATTAAATGGTATTAAATGTTTAGTGTATTTGGACGATGTTATAGTGACGGGCCATAATCTAAGAGATCACAATTCGAAACTAGAATCTGTCTTTGCTTGTTTTAAGGATAACAATTTACAAATTAATTTAGAGAAATGTCAGTTTTTGTTAAGGAAATTGTTTATCTTGGGCATCATGTAACCGAACATGGAATTAAACCTGACCCATCGAAAGTTACTGTCATTCGAAGTTATCCTCAACCAAAAAATCAAAAACAAATTAAATCCTTCTTGGGTTTAACAGGATATTACAGGCGATAAGTACTCAGAAATAGCAAAACCATTAACCCATCTATTAAAAAAACAACAACTGTTCATTTGGGATGCTTTTTGTGAAGAATCAAAATCATCTAAATTAAAAAAGGCATTAATAAATCCGCCAATACTCCAGTACCCAGATTTTGCCGAACAATTTATTATAACCACGGATGCAAGCGATACGGCCATAGGGGCTGTACTTTGGCATCAAAAAAATAATTTTGATTTACCTATTGCGTATGCTAGTAGGGTGCTGAACAAGACAGAAAATAATTATCCGACAATTGAGAAAGAACTTTTAGCGATGGTATGGGCTGTTAAACATTTCCGGCCATACGTTTACGGTCGACCATTCACAATCGTCACGGACCATAAGCCATTAATATGGCTTAATAATTTAAAAAATCCATCATCCCGCTTGATGAGGTGGCGTATTAGATTATACGATTTCGATTACAAGATAATCCATAAACCTGGGAATATGAATCTAAACGCGGACGCGCTCAGCAGGATTAAAATTAATAAAACCGATCCAGAATTGCATGTTGTTACTCGATCACATCAAAAGCAATTAAATGATTGATTGATTGATTGATTGATTTTGAATGTACGACCAAGTTCTTAGGCTTGAGTTCCCGGATGACGCCGGGTCCACCGTACACCCTTTTTTACACATAACAAAACCGAAGGATTGGATAGGTTAGTTAAGTGGGACAGAATCGGCCCGGTTACAGACACCTAGGTATAGCCGATAGTTAGTAACACAAAGACAACACAATTTTAATCTACTAGATGAAGGATAAAGGCTTAATAGGTTAATGGATAACGATGGTATTGGTCTTCAACAATTGCTTCTTTAAAACGGCAACCTAAGAAAAAATATTATTATTTCACATGCATCTGGAATTTTCCTGAAATTTAATTCTATTAATACTTTTTGGCTTCCTAACCAAAATTGGTTGACTCGACCCGTTACAGACACCTATGTAAAGTCGTTAGTAATAAAATGACAACACAATTCTAAACTACACAATCAGCAATTACAATGAAGCATTAATTCACAAGCATCTGTAAATTTCCTGAAATTTAATTCTAAATTCATATTTTCCGGCTTCCTAAATAATTGAAACATTTATTAATTTAATCATTCTGCAACTCCGCAACTTACAGTAGAATTTCCTGAAACCAAAGTTATTTGAACTATATTCAAAATAACTCTAAAATTCATTAGTATTTAACCGTTGAATTGGGCGAACACATCAAAAGCAATTAAATGAAACGAAATTAGATCAATCAACTCTCAATCCTAATATCAAACTTGATAATACTAAAATAATACAATTAACCGATGATGCTAAAATAGACAAAATAATTCAAGAGTTTCAATCAAGTCCAGTCGGAGGTCATCAAGGAGTATTTCGTACCGAATAAAGACTGAAAAGATATTATTATTTCAAAAATTTATATTCAAAACAAAGAAACAAATGGGGCTTTTAGAACGATTTCACCTCTTTGGCTTGGACCGTTCGAAATCAAGGAAATAAAGTCACCTGCAAATACTGTATAATAAATAATGTTTAATAAATAAATTAATAAAATTAAATAAATTTTTCCATGTTGAGAGTAATCAAATGCTTTGAAAATTAATTTATATTATAATTATTATAATTTATTATGTATGGATTCTAAATAAAATGAAATAAAAATTTTGATACTTATCATAAAAAAAATTAAAAAAACAATTAAAAAAAATAAAATTACGTATAGCTAATTAGTTAAATTTTATTAGTTAAGTTATAAAGTTGTTAAATAATTAATAGATTTATTTAAATCTTAGGGGAAAGGTGTTATATATTATCAGTGTAGCACTGTATAATTAAATTCTGTAACTCGCTTTTAGTACATAAACATATGTAATTGTTATTATTAATTATAAATACTTAATTACTTTTGAAGAAGTATAATATTTTTATATATGTGTTAGTCAACTTCATATTTACATAATGTTATATACTACTCCTCAATAGCTATATAAGGGTTTGACATTTTGAAAACGGGGATAGATTATTTTGAAATTAAAAAGTGGATAGATCGGCCAATAGATTGTCTAGTAAATTAAAATAATTGAATTAATAAATAAAATGTTTAAAACTAAGTAAATTAAAAGGAATTTTAATAAAAAAAATTTAATAAATTTATAAAGTGTATAACACTACGCAGGTATTAAAATAGGTACGTCTTGTGGATCCCAGAATATTCCCCTTGGAAAATGAAAAAAATTAACAATCAATGGAAAATTTTGTATAATTACACGTCCAATTACTATCGATCTATCACGGGCTAAATAGAATCCATCTTGGTTAATTTCTAACCTTAAATGTTTAATTTTGCGTATTTAAACATTGACACATTTTTACACAAAACGCTTCCGCTCTTTCCACAATCGAGTAATAAAATCCGAACATTTTTCCGGAAATTGATTCAACACTTTAATGTTCTATGATAACGGCTTAAAAAATACCATACCCACCGCCGCGAGATAGCTGTTATTATTGAAATGTAAACAGAGCTTTTCATGCCAACAGTACGAGTATTATGTACCTAAAGAGTATGTTGTAGATAAATTTTCTATTTTCCAAAAATGGTTCGCAGTAAAAATAAAATAATAAAATTTATGAAATTTATGTGAAAGGACATACAACAAGCAAATGTAACAATAAAATACATAAAAGGAGAGAATATTTATTTATTTATTTAAAAAATGTAATAAAATTATTTATATTTTTCTTCCTGAACGTAAATAGCAACAACAAGCAGAGTGAACACTACATTTTGTTGGCAACCCCACCACTATTATACGAATAAAGCTCTCTCCTATACAATGATAATTATGATAGTTTCCACATTGTGTTTTGTTGTTCAGCTTGTTGTTTTTCCTGTTGTTATTATTATTTTAATGTTTATATTTATTTATATTCATGTTGTTGGTTTAGTTGTTGTTTGGAGATATTTTATTTACGTTATTTTTTTTATTCTAGTGGTGCTATTACACGAAAATAGTTACTGTGTACGGTAGGTAGGTACTGCTGCTGCCTGTGTTTTGTGTTAATATAATATTTGTCTTTTTTGTGCTTTTGTCTATTGTTAGTGCAGTTAGGCATTATGCTACGATTAATTTTTCCAAAAATGTACTGGATTTCCATCCTGCCATAACAAAAGAACAAAATATAAATTCAATATGACGTTTGGTGTGATTTTATGCTATTTAAATAATAGTGAATTTTTAATTGAACTGGCACAGATTTATGAAAATGAAAAAAGAACTCCGCAAGTATTTATTTAAAGTCGCAAGGATTAAAAAAATTTAACACAGGAATATTATAAAATCAAATCAACAGCGTAAGAACTATAACTATTGACATCCTCGATTTTTGATTCAGTTAGTGACACCATCACGATATTTAGTATTTATCTCTTTTATGTGAATTAAATTACTATAATTGATTGGCTCATATTAAAATCTTTCTCTTTCTCTCTCTACCTCATTAATATCAAATTAGTGGTTAGTTACTTCAGTTTTTCGTCAAACGGCGATGTGTAAACACGCGTGCTCACCAATAGAGAAAAGTAGTGTAAATTTAATATATTTTAAGAAGGGATGCTGTAAAGGTAAGTACCTTTAATATATTATTTAATTAAATAAATTGTTATTTTTATATTTTATTCACTAATACGTTAGATTATTTCTTTAAAAAACTAATAAAATTGACCAAAAATATAATTAACTAGCTGACCCGGCGAACCTCGTTCCGCCCCAAATTACTTCGTTCCGAGCAAATACTTTTGTCCTTCACGAAATTGATTTTGATGAGAGAAAAGATCAAACAACTCATCTCAATTCCCAAGAGAGTTGAGTGGCCATTCCATTCTCTTTTTCATCGAATTCAACACTAAAGTATTGAAAGGGAATGAAATGGCTATTGAAACTCAGGCCATCTATCGAAAATTGAGTTGTTTTTTGGATTTTTGCTCTCAGTGTGGCAATGAATTGGAGTCAGTTGGAATTTAAAAGCATTCACTGTATTTTATTCGAGTGGAATTAATTATAATATGTAACGAATAGAAATTACTTGGTTAGCGGTTCCAATTCGGTCGTTATAAGAGAGCTAGAACTCAGGGTCGGCGTGGGGTTTATTGAAACATAACCAAGCAATTACAAGTACATTCTATTCACCAACAAGACCAAAAATCTAATGAAATACACCCGACCGAGATTTGATGTTTTTCAGGTTTTCTTTTTTTATTATAATTTTTAGCCCTAAACTTGTAGCGATCAACTAACGTAGGCGCTACAAATACAGACGCAAACCAATACAATGCATTGTGGTAAACAATATTTCTCGTTTTGTTGTCCGGTGCGTAAATGAATAACGATGCTGGTTTGCCAACTCTCGAACACGCGACGTACATCTGACCATCAGAAAAACACGGTAATTCCAGATTTATTCCGCACATCTAATCGCCATAGCGAACGCCAAACGAACGGGGAATTGAATGCGCTTGAAGTCGAACGGAATGTCAGTTGGAATCAGAGGGATTCTCGAAATTAGAACATTCTCTCCTTTAAATTTGCCCTTGATGATCGTCGCTTGAATCACGTTGTTCATCAGTTTTTTCACAGCCAATCGCATTCCGTTACACAATCTCGGATGGTTCAGATTACGCAGCATGATTATCGCAGATCCTACCTTGATCATCAAGTTATGCGGTGGTATTCCCGGCAAATCAAGAGCATTCAAAAAATAGTTGGTTGCTTCGTCTTGATTGGTAACAAAGTCAACGGATTTGTAACAATGCATTTCCCCAGCGATTTGGTTTTTAATCAAGTAATCCAGAGTGTCAACATGCTTGTTCTTCGCTGCCAAAATCACTCGTCCGCTGACCCAATCGTGATCCATATAATTTCGGCGTATGTCCGGAAACACTTCCGTAACAAGCTCCTCCTTCGATATCGTGAGCATGCAAAAATTCAAAGGAAACGAAATCGATCCGGTCAAAACATCAACAGGAATTTGACCATTCCCAAGCGCCAACAGTTGTTTTGAAAAACCAGCAGTTGATGAGTCGTTCTGTAACGCGACTCTCATGTTCGTGGTAAACTGCAACTTCTTCACATAGCGCCACAAACTTGACGATTTCAGACATGCATTGAGTTGTTTCAGTAGTCCACCAGTATCACTGAAGTTCGTGCTAAATTCTTAGAAAATACGTAGAATGACTTTGGAATGTACCTAAGGCCAATTAAAAATCACATCTTCTCTAAATTATTTAATATAAATTCGCCTGAATGTTTACTTTCACCAATACTATTACAATAAGTGTGTTGTTGTTGTATTTTTTGGATTAGTTTGGATAAACTTCACTAGCATGTATTAATATCATTAAGTTTGTGAAAATGTTGTAGACCATGTCGTGTAGCTCCATTTCAAAATTACTTGTCCTGGTTGTGGATTTGTTGTGTACGAGCTGTGACAACCCTCTCACAGCGTTGTTGCGAACTTTAGACAACTGTAATTGTTTAATGAGCTTTTACATTATAAATTAAAGTTAACAGCGTTCAGCTCAATTTTTATAGCTAACTTTATTAATTCTTTAGCGTTCGGAGAATGGTACCGAAAAGATTCCGAAAGCTACAGAATTAATAAAGTTAGTTATAAAAATTGAGCTAAATTACTTTTTTAAAATTTAAATACAAAATTAAGGACAGTCTTGGTGATAAGAGCTGCCCAATTTTTATTATGGTTACTGTTGGATATCCCAAAAACATAAAAACCCAGCCGTTTTCTATTATACCGACTCAATGTAGCTGTTGATATCGAGAGCCTCGTTTGCTGTTCGCTTTATTCTGATTTAATGGTCGATCAGGTTTAAACATTAATGTACAAGCAAATTTTATCTTATCTGGTTAGGTACCTAAGAAATTCTATTTAATACAGCTGAATTAAACAACTTTTTTCTACAGTGCCATTTTCATAAACTTCGCAATATGATTGTGGAAGAAATATGTTTAAAGCCATTCTAACAATCAACAGATAATAAATATTAGATTGAATTCGCCTTAGTCACTCGACCACCAGTTGTTATATTTGTGTGTATTAGAATTTGTTACTATACCATCCAGGAAACTTTCGTCACAACACGTTGATTGAAAACAAAACTTGCATGAAAAAACCCCAATCTTTGTATATTATCCCCACAGTTCTACTTTACTTCCGTCAGAATTTTGAAGAGGTTGGAACAATTTCAGCAATTTAGGATTGACAGAACTTGTATTGAGTAAAGCACCTTATAAAGGATCAATTCAATTCAGTTACATCTACCGCAACGTTTCGTTACGATAAAATTGAAATTTAATTAAAAACGAATATTTCGACAAAATCCCTCGTTTAATTAATTAAACCATCGTTAAATTTTAGATTTAATTTTATTACATCGGTGGTAAAAAATTTTGAATATCCATGTAGAATTTTATTGTTGCGCTACGCTACATACATATACGCCTCTATACAGTGATGCTGTTGTTGCTGGCTCGTTTGTGATATGCAAATTAATGAATTCAATTAGTTTTATAAGTGATCTGGAAAACATTTTTCTATATATTCGAATATCGGGCATATTACGTACATATAGATTTAATTATTTTGAATAATTAATGACGAAATTGAGTGGATGGTGTATGTGCATGGGTCGCACCGTACGTTGAAACGTATTTCTCGACACGGTCTTTAACCGGGAAATAAAAAAATTTAGAATTTTGTCTGTCTCGTATGTATAGGTGCCTTATTCTAAATAGTAAATAATAGCATGATAAGTGGTCCAGCCCACATCCAAACACATAATTCGTATGTGTTCTACATGGGTAGGGGAAAACCCATAAATAAGCACAAAAAGGGGTTTTTAAGTTGTAAAAAATACCAAATAAACTTTTTTCCAGTTATAAGGATTATTTCTTTTTATTTTGTTTCCTGTTAGATGTACATGTCTGAATTCTGGTGATAACTTATCATTTCAGGTGTATTTTTTTATATGTGTTAAGAAGATGTCTTGTTATAAAGCTACATAGGTATACAGAAGTATTTGCTAAAGTTTTGAAAAGACCAGACAACTTTATGGATTTAATAAAAATGTAAAGATCAGTTTTTATTAATTTTTTTATTTTAACGCCTTTAAGAAAAATAGTTTGAACTTGAGTGTAAAACTTATAATTTTAAATTTGATATATCAGTGTTGTTTGTAATAAAACAAATAAATAATTTTATGTCGATAGGGTAGATTAAATCCGGGGACGCGTGGTAGAGAGAGATAACAGTAACCACTACAATTTTCTAACAAAAAATGTTCTAGAAACCAATGAAGTTGGCACTTCTGATTGCATATTTTTATCAGGTGTGTTCATTGACATCTGGCCAATTCTGGATTAGCACAAATTCAGCCACTATATTTTTCGGATGGAAATGTACATACCAGTTAGGAATATGCAATCAGAAGTGCCAACTTCATTGGTTTCTAGAACACTTTTTGTCAGAAAATTGTGCATCCAACGGTCGTTCTTGTTCAATAGAATTAGACCAATTCTGGATTAGCACAAATTTAGCCACTATATTTTTCAGGCGGCAATGAACGTACCAGATAGGAATATGAAATCAGAAGTGCTAACTTCATTGGTTTCTAGAACACATTTTGTTAGAAAATTGTTGTTTCAACGGTCGTTGTTGTTCAATGGAATTAGGCCAATTCTGGATTAGCACAAATTCAGCCACTATATTTTTCGGATGGCAATCGACATACTAGTTAGGAATATGCAATCAGAAGTGCCAATTTCATTGGTTCACTGATATACCTCTGTTTTTTTAATATAGTATCTTTCAGGGGCCAGTTTGGTTTTCCTCGAATTATGAATGAAAATTTATGAAAATCATATTTCTATGATAAGTTAAACTTTAAATGGGTAATTTTGTTGGATACTTGCCCATCAACCCTATAAGCGAAATTGTAATAATAGTGCGAACAGCTATAGCTTCGACCACCTTTTGAGTACACTTGATGGACAAGTAATTCTGTATTTGCGTGACATTTATTTAACAAAAATTGCTCATTTAAAGTTTAGAACATTACTAACCTTGTTTTGTGAGATTAGTGACATCTAGTTTAAAGTAGTAGCATTAGAGATAGTTTTCCGTTTTTTGTATAGCTCATTATAGTAGTTTAGGGCAGAACCGTATAGATCCAAGCTAGTTTAGAATATTCTATCTATCACTAAAAATTGTAAGTGGTGTAACTAGTGAATTAATAAATAATTGTGGAAATTATTTATTGTTGTGTTTTTGTGACTTGGATATGAGTACAACTATTGTGCAAATATTTCGGGAATATTATCTCCGGTCTTTGCGAGAGTATTCCGGAATCGGTGCAAATTACAAGAACTGATTTTGTAACCGTCAAATGCGATAATGATATTCACAATCCGTTCAGTGATACGAACCGGATTTGACAAGGCAATTCGTAACATAATTTTTACTTTTGTTTTCTATTGTAATGGGTTTTATTGTGATTGTTCCGTACATTGGTCTATCTTCAGTATTCTCGAATTAAATACACAATCATAGGAAATTATTCCATTTACCGTCAAAACTGTGTTGACAAACGACTATGATATCAACACCTACTTATACACAATCAACTTCCCAACTACTCCATACTTTGTCCTCCGTTATCGCTGGACCGCGGATAAATTTGAATTTTTCACTCATGATGGAAAATTTGTAAGAATCCCAACAATCAGTTTCGGTTTCTCTGATGAAAAGACTGATTTTTTCAAATCAATAATCTTATCCGTTCGGAACTGATTGTTGGGATTCTTACAATTTTTCCATTTATGAGTCAAAAATTCAAATTCTCGTGGATATTATTCAAAGCAAATTATGCGCGACATAAATGGTGGTGCTAATTAAATGAATAATTATTAAAGTGACACACATATTTATGTGGTATCCTATTGCCATAATAAAGTTATGTTAATTTACTGTGCAGTACCTTTTACCAGTCAAAGAATCATATAAGCCAATCAAGCCAATATTTCTGGCTATGAAGGTTTATTTTATTTACCGAAAGTATTGACATGTTGACGGTGAAGCAACCACCTACGCTGTATAGTTCACCTACATTGAATTCGAAGAAAATATTTCGCGATTCTCCTCATTCCACAAAATCCAAAGGGATGTGACTTACGTGCTACGGTTTATTTTAAAGTTACGAAAGTTTAAACCGCCCAGCCGTCAGAATTATTTCTCTCAGAGTTGAAAATGTATAAAACCTTACATTCTCGAAGCATGTCAAACAATGCAATCCACTAACAATATAAAACCCATTTATTGATGGATTCAGAGTACTACGAGTTGGAGTTCGGCTGAAAAAATGCGATGCGCCTGTTAAGACCAGAAACAGAAGATAAATGCTTAAATAATACAAGACTGTGCATTGACGCTGGTGAGAGACCTGTGAAACTGATTCGAAATTTTATAAATTCAGATTTAATTTTGCCAGTCCAATGTTCATATACCAAGTTAGAGGGTACGAACAGAGAAGTGCATATAAGATGGGCGAGTCCTGTTCTAGGGTTAGTGGAAATCGTATAGGAAGCAGTTTTCTGGGAAATTACATTCCTTCCTTTTATTTATGCATCTTATGATAACAGTAACTCTGAACAGCACAACAATAAAAAAGCGGATATGAAGGGGGGTCATAAGGTGCTTCTAATGTCATGCAAAGGAAGAGATCAAATATGTGAACACTGACTACCCTGATTCTTGAAATGACAAGAAGGTATGTCCAAAGAAGACAGCGACACTAAAGTGTGTTTGCTGCAAAAATGCTAAACCGGAACGCATGTAAAATGGCATTAAACCTAATGGTGAGAAACACACTTTATGTCAACATGCAAAATGCTAAAGCGGTCGGACACGAGATCAAGTAATGTTCAGAACACCATAATATTACTCTCCTTTGTTTGCAAGAACCGTTCGTGGTAAAAGATAGAGTAGGTGACGTGGCTATGACGGCACGTACGATAATAACACACAAGGCTGGCAGGATCGCATTGCGTATGCGTTGAAGTTGGATAAAAATTAGATAAGTTTTACCCATATTCTGACGATCCAATGATATTTGTAAACAAATTACGAGCTATATCCATTCATAGTCACAGTTAATTTAGTTACAGTACAGTACACAATTTTAGTACAGTTAATACAAAGTCACAATTATGGCACAATAATGATACCAATTATTGCACGAAATGCAATTCAGTGTGAATGAAGTTGGACAACCAACAGAATGAAAACTGGACCACATGTGATCACACAAATTATGTTCACTGTTGAGGCGACTTTCTCATCATACACGGATGAGATAAGCTACGATAGTCTAGACGATAGACAAGACTACGAAGTACTCACTTAACCACGCTAACATAGGTTCTCCAGTCTGTTGGGAATATAATCGCATGGGATAGCCAACCAATTAAACGTATCATCTGATGTTGATCTTGACAGAATAGAGTGGGTTATGACCAAAACAAAAACTAGTGGGTGCGACTATTATTTGTACTTTTAGTACATTGTTAGATGGTGGTGGTCAGAAAAAAAAATCAATTATCGGTCGGTTTGTATGGCATGTGTCGTCAGATTTTTGAAATCAAAGCTTAATCACATTCATAGCGTCGGTTGTAAGTCATAAAATGTTGGTCAGCATAGCTCTGTGACGGTCATCATTGACAGCAACGGCGTTTCCGAACCCTAAATCCGGCAGTTCTGGTTGTTTATATAGCCCCCGAGATGGAAATGTCGACGTATTTATGAAGCTGGTCTAAGACCCACGCAGAGTACTGATATCGAAGCGGATAGTCATTTGCTATCAACTGCTGAGTCATCTGGACCTTGTAGGCCAATAAACCGAGGACTACGTGCAGTATTATTCTCGGGCTGTCTTTCACAACCCACATTTCTGTTCAAGATTCGCATGGTTTTGGCTACACACCACTGACTTTAAATATTTTTGAATTTTTCGAAATGCTCGTCAAGCGAAAACATTATTGTTTCGTATCGCTGAATATCAGACCATAGAGCTGCCAAAATTTCAAGAAAATCGCTCAAAAAATTGTTGCCATAGCCTATGATTTAAAAGCAAACCAATAGATAGCCCACCCTGTTCAAAGATCTTGGCCAATAATTGGACCAAGTATTACCAGCTTCCTGAATACTAGAACTGTTGGAAATACAGGATAATAATAATCATTAAAAAGGGCGGTGATAGAGACCACATTGAGCCCAAAGCATACAGGCCAAACATACTGATGCCGGTCTTAGGTAAATTATTTGAGAAACTATAGCGGAAGGTATAGCGGAAGATAAGCAGTCCGGATTCAGAGAAAATAGGTCTACAGAGGACGCTATGGTCAAAATGGTTAACATAGTAGAGGAGTTCGAGCAAAGTATGTATTAGGAGTATTCCTGGATGTTTCTGGTACTTTTGATAATCTGTGGTGGCCTGATACAATGAAAGAATTCAAAAGAATGAACTGTAAATTTAATCTTTATTCGATCATTAACAGCTGCTTCAAACCATCGTACGCTTTCCAAAAGCGTAAATAAAAGGTCAATCTTGGGCCAGCACCTCTGGATTATAGGTTTCAAGGGGATGGCACGGGTATGCTGTTTGCCGGCAACTCAAAACTGAATATTCAGTAAAGAATAGCAATAAAATGGAGCTATCCTCCCCCAAAACCATAATGATCCAACTCAAAGGTTCCCTTGACATTAGGAGATCATCTGGTGTCATCGGAAAAGTGGTTAAGAATTGATATTGATGAAAGGCTCGATGAAACCTCGCACGTCAAAAGAGTTGCAGAGAGTAGTAAAAGAGTTTTATTTGTGTTGAAAAAGTTAGCTAATGAAAGGTGGCTTTGAAACAAAATACGACTTATGGCTGCGCTGGAAAGGCGGATAGAATAAACGTCCACCATCGAAGAACACTAATGAGCGTTCAAAGAGCAACTCTCTTTCGTATAACTAAAGTATATATTTAGTACAGTCTCAATCGATGCGGTTGCTGTCTAAGCTGGAGTAAACCAATCGATATAATGTAGAATGAACGGTTTGCTAGTTACAAAATAAGGAAACGGCAAGATGTTAGTTCCGGAGACGTTCAAATTCTAGACCATCAAACAAGGCCGAATATCATGAGTATACCAATCAAGTGACGTCTATTTATGACATGCCTAAGTGCCCAGATTTGGTCTATCTGATACACGCAGTTGTGAATGTTCGTCTCGTTAACAGTGTTGTAGAGATCATTTATGTAGTGAAACAAATTTTGCCTTGCCAGCAAGCCAGCTGGTACTTATGTTGCTCATTCACGTCAGGGCGTTTAAATTAAGGCAAACTGAGACTTTAATCTCGGAAATTTTAAAATTCTTTACTTTTACTGCCTATTATTTAATTCATTTGATCAACATAAATAAATGATTAAACATTTGATAGTTTGACGTAAGGAGTATATCCTATAGCATTTTAATGAGACTAGGAGAGTGAAAAGCATGGGCTGAACCGCAAGCCCTTAGTAATGCAATTAAAATTTACAAATTATGAATCGGACATTGGCTCGGCATGGGTGCCATTCTCACAAATAAGTACTTCCATATCAGCATGATAACTAGTTTTTTATGCAAATCATCAACTGGTTACACATAACAACATTATCCGACAGAGTTACCTCGGCTTTTACAGAATTAATACACAGAATAGATTAGCGTACACATTTTCCTATGTGATACATAAGTAAACCCTCCACATCTACATAATCGTCAAACAATTAAACTCAGCATTGAGTACAAAATACATTCATAATAATGAAACAAATCCTTTAAAACGTGAAAATCCGCCATAAATTAAAATTTTTTGTTGGCTCTTCCACAAACATCAATTACCATAAATTACAAATAACGTTTCTTTAGGCTTTCAACAAAGAAAAAACAATTCAAAGCTTGAGTAATTCACCAAACAAATAAGACAAGACAAAAGTTTCGTTTTTGGAAATGTATATGTGTTCGTGTAACAATATAACAAACAAAAAAGCTTTCAATTATGTTCCCATCTCCTGTACTCGCACGTATGAAACCTGTAGTCGTATTCCGTACTATACATACGAGCATAATGTACCGGCAAAAAAAATTAATTATCACACAAAGATTTGTTAAAAAAAATGTTTCTTGTCTCCGCCATAAAGTAAATATGGAATGGAAAATTCATTTGAATAATAAATAAAGTTTTCTTTTAAAATTTTCCATTTTCAGTTGTTTTTGTAATTAGCTTAGTGCAAATATTTTCCCTTTGTGATTGTTCTACGTAGCAAACCGATTAATTTTTGTAAATTTATGTATATGGATTCGAGTACACAAACGAGAATTTATTGTCATTTGGCCGATTATCGAATTTATATAAACAGAAGTTAGACTTTTCTATTATGAAAATGTCAAATTCTATTTTAGTTAAATTATGCAGCAGCTACACATATACTCGAAGTGTATGTAGCATGAGATATATCTCTGTGTCTTGTCGAATTTTAAAATCGAGTTATATACTCTCGTATATATAGAAGAGCTACAGGGATAAAATTACGAGCACAGTAATGTAATATATTCAAATTGAATAATTTAAAATCAATTTTGCAAAACTATATGAGAGTTTATGTACAAAGACATAAAACTACATATGCATGTACTTATAGAAAACCAATGTTAGTTTATTCAATTTATGAAAACTTGGGGTACATAAGAGTAACTATTTCTAATATAAATAACATAATTTGAAACATTTCTATTTGAATTTTATGCAAACTTAATTATAAAAATAATACTAGCACAGCTTAGATGAGGCTCTAAATTTCTTTAAACACTTTGTTACTTTTTTTCAAAATATACTGTGGGTAAAACAAATGTCCAGGAATAATGAGAACGGTTTTTTATCTAACGAGATCTCGAATAAACCACATTTTAAATATATTTCGCCGCTCATAGTGGCAGAAATTCAGTAGTATATTCCCGATGAGTCGATATACGCTTGATCAACGTTGGGCGATATTGAAAACTTATTTCCAAAGAAGTGACCCAAGTAGCATTTTGTGTTGTGAAACAAGTCTTACATGGTTTTCGCAACCAATTTAATGGCTTTATAGATGCTGCGAACCATAGATCACAGTACTGCTACACGGTTAGCAAAACAAATTGGGCGAAAATAATGGGTTATCACAACATTGTGGCAACGCACTGATCAGTTGTCGTCGTGGTGCACAATTTTTGAATATGGTGTGAAATGGTGATGAAACAGTTGTCTACATTAAAGTTAACATTAAAATTTAATGAAGCGTATTTTAGAGGTATTTTCAAAGGATCAACCAAAAGTATGTATAGATTTTGGGTCTAACTATCATTATGATTATTACTATTTTTAAAGGATTTAAAGATTCTCACCATTTTCACTATTTTCAAATTTATGCGCTGTCGATCCCAGAGCTGTTTACAGGTTCTTGGACGTATTTCAGGATAACCTAGACAAAAATGCAACGGTAAAATGAGTAGGGTCCGGATAAGTTTGATGGATTTCAATAAATTTTAAATTATTTTCACCAATTCTACAGATCTTCATTGGATAATCTACGTCGTAAATGACACAATTACTACCATCAATCATAATAACCCTGCTTGTCTAAACTACATTCCACGACCAATGAACTCCAAATTCTTTCAAAATGATTCATTTTATTGGTCTATTAGGAAGCTGAAACTAGCATATTTATTGTAAAACTCAATAACAGAATCTAGATTTGCCTTAGTTAATCCATGAACTTCCAAATTCTTCAATATTATGAAATACAACTTCAAATACATTTTCAAGTATGTGAATAAAAGCAGTGATATGGCTGTCTTTCAAATTCAAAATACCGATGTGAATGCTCCTCGATTGAATCACAACAAAATAACGTGCTATCTAATTGGCTGGTACATCAGTTCCAATGAAGCTGTCTGGCGTATCTTTTCTTTCCAAATTCATGAACGGGACCCAGTAGTTATACATTTAGCCGTCCATCTTGAAATCGGCCAGCGCGTATTTTTCACCAACGAGACAGCAATTGAGCGTGCCATAAATGCACCGAAAACTACACTCCCGTAATTTTTCGAATTGTGTAATCGTGCAGATACTCTCGGTGCCTTTGCACGAACACTACTCTATTCCGAAAATAAAAAAATGAATGCCCCGCAAGCAAGGCACACCAATTGATGCGTGTCCCGACCTAATCAAATCAAACACTTTGGGCTGAGTATATACAGTCACTCCAAGGCAGATTGAGTGCTTCCATCTGCGGCTGTTATTGGTAAAGACACCGGCCCATTGTCATTTCAAGATAGACGCAAAGTGACAGTATCCAACATATCAACTCGGCTTGCTCGAAGCCGACAATCATTGGGACGATATGCTTGCTAAAGCAGACATACAGTACACACAATCGTACACGGTGCAACGATCTAACGATTACATTCAGCGACACTATGTACAATGAAGCATTAATTGCTATTGAGGATCTTTGCGTTTTCATTCTAATTTACCAGTCAGTCATTTCGGTATGAGTTCGCCGAATTGAATTGCATCTGATTTAATGGACACTGAAATGAACCGTGAACTGCTATTACTCACAATGTCCCACTACTGACTCATGGACTAAAAATCATTTACGAGCGCATTATGCTGGACAAGGAGGATTCTTTTTTTTGGATGCACCTGGTGGACCTGGCTAAATATTTCTCATTTCGCTAATTCTCGCTGAAACACGTTCAAATAATGGTATCATATTGGCCGTTGCATCATCTGGTATTGCGGCAACTTTATTGGTTGGAGGCAGAACAGCTCATTCAGCATTTAAGCTGTCACTGAAAATTCAAAATAACCCAGGCGCAGTGTACAACATAAAAAACAATCGTCCATGGTCACAGTGCTGAAACAATTGAAAATTATCATCTGGGATGAATGCACTATGGCACACAAACATTATCTTCAGGCACTGAACAGAACACTGAAAGATATAAAAAACAACGACAAACTATTCGGCGGCATTCTGTTACTCCCTTCAGGTGATTTCAGACAAACAGTTCTCGTCATTGGATCGGATAGATCTCGTCAAGATCTATCCGCTGACACATTCTCGAACCAATTGTTAGATATCGGCGATGGAAAAGTTGATGTCTATGAAAATACGGGATGCATAAAATTGCCCACTAATTTCTGCACAATCGTTGATTCGCAAAATGTACTCATTGACCGCATATTTCCCGATGTATGCACACAATACATAAATCATGCGAGGCTGGAAGAAAGATCCATATTGGCTGCAAAAAATGGGGACGTCGACGATTTAAACTTCAAGATACAGCAGTCCTTGCCAGGCGACTTGGTATCCTACAAATCGATCGATACAGTTTGCGATGCCAACGAAGCTGTAATTTATCCAACATAGGTTTTGAACTCACTGGAGTTGCCAGGCATGCTACCACACCTTCTACACAATACACCTTCTTAATCATAATAACCCTGCTTGTCTAAACTACATTCCACGACCAATGAACTTCTCGAGAACTTCTTTATCTAGACTACTTTGAAATACATCTCTAAGCTTTCAAATTGTCTGACGCATCCGTTTGAATTATAAATTGTTTGCCAAAGTTTGGATTTGCCAAGTGGGGTGGAGATACTAACAATGATTTTAACAGAAGGAAAGCCTGATTGGCGGCCTCAGTCCCTACGAAAGTTGTACCTTTTTTTAGTGAGACTGATATTGGAGCGGCAATTGAGGCGAAATTCTTAATGAACCGCCTATACCAGCCCGCCATACCTAATAATCTTCTAACAGCGTTTGGAGAGTTTGGCGTTGGATAGTTTAGGACTGCTTCTAGTTTTTCCGGATCGGTGGTTTAATTATGATATACCCCAAATACTTCATATTTATTTGTACGAATTTGGATTTTTCGAGAGTTAACTTGGCGTTTCGTGGAAGATCTGCTACTATTCGTAAACGGTCAACATGATTTTCAAACGTCTCAGTGAATATTATGATGTCGTCTAGATAGACGAAGACTCCTCGCTCTAAATCAAACCCGAGCACTCGATCTATGACTCTAGCCATGTCTGTGCTGCATTGTGAAGGCCAAAAGGCATCACTCTAAATTTGAAATGCCTTCTAGCAGAAGTGAGAGAGTGACTGAGAAAACAGTTTTTTCTTTGGAAGATTCCTCTAAAGGAATCTGCCTCGGCGTCGGAGAGGTCTAGTATTGAGAGAAAATTTGTGCTCTTAAAACGTCCTAAAATTCTGGCGAGATGGGATAATGGATAAGCGTCGGGCTTTGTAACGGTTTATTAACACATACAATTGGATTACTCCATGGACTTATAGATCTCTCTATTACTCCTAGCCTTAGCATACGATCCAGTTCAGCGTCTAATTGTACTTGTTTATACGGAGAAACTGGATAGTTTCTTTAGAACATTAGTTTCTCCAATTTGTGTACCATCGGATATTAAAAATTCTGAGAGGGCCAATTTTATCTCACAGGTTTGCTCTTGCGAAAGAATATGTTGAAATCGAAACCTTAAAATCGATCGGATTTGAGAAAATCTCGTTCACTACTGGTATAATGTTAAATCGATTCCAAAAATCAATTCCACTTTCTAAAATGGTACAACTCGCCTCGGAATCCAACCATCGACTGAGAAATTTATAAGAGAGTTGAAACAATGTGAAAAGTATGAAAAGTGGTCATTTCGAGAATTTTGCTTTGGAGTCTCGGATGTTTTAAAGTTAAAGGTGTTGAAATGTATGTCACTATAAATAAGGAATGACAACCTACATAGAGGTCTGAAGACGTATTTCGTCAGTGAAGAAATAAGCAAACACACGAGAAAACACATCCAACATATTACTCTACATTAAAATTTTGAGATACGTCGTATGTTGGATGATACAAACGGCTTATAAAAGAAGACGGTTGCGTAAAGAAAAACCACTTGATCTACTAGATAGCCAATCTATATCGTCTAAAAATATAATAAAACTGTAAAGCGGACTACCCAAAGGGCTATATTAAATAATTTCAGTAAGCATTCACACGTCATCATACATGACGCTATCTAGTTTAATATATACTCAGCGTGTAAAATAATCACCTTGTGTACATTTAGTATCCACCCGAAATAAAATTTTGTTGAAGTATTATATCTCAATAGTGCTTATCGATTTGAAATTAAATTACCTGTTATCAAATTTTGAAATGCAATAAAAGACAGGATGGCCCAGTAAAAATTGATCTCAAACGTATTGTAAATATTTTATGATGATTGAATTTGAAAATACAAATTTTGTTAAAAAAATTATTTGTACAGCGAGAAACTAACATATTGACAGACATAAGTGAACATTCACTGGTACACATCCCCCTGTTGCAAAAGCTATTTTTTTCTTGTGGATGCGTGCTAATTAATTCTTTCAAGTAATTAATTCCCATTTCCTTCTTCAATACGTTTTTTTTATGTCTGCATCGCGCATATAATAGACCCTGTGTTGCTTGCCTTATACCCAAACACTAAAAACAAGAATAAAATAAGCCAACCGTGTCTAAAATTTATAGTTTAAATTAATATTCTCGCACATTTAAGAAACAAAAGCGGAAAAAGCTCGTTGCGTTAGAAAGTTAATTTTTGCCTCACTTTTACCACTGGTATTGAACGTGAATACACGAAAACCAACAACTATGCAAAGTGAAAATAAGCTTTGTATACAAACGGTAAAGTGCTAATTTTCCGAACAATACGACCATAAAAAACTAAAGCAACGATGATACAAATACAAAACAAAAATTATTTGTTGTCTTAACAATAAAGAATAAAGGGGATGAAAAAGAAAATTCCACGCGGGAAAACATACAAAATAAAATTAAAACAAAAACTAGAAGCATCAAGCACAGTAGATGAAACAATTTTAATGAAAATATTTTAAAAGTGTTTTCTAAATTATTTACCGGATCCGCCAAACCAAAATAATAATAATAATGAAAGCACAAACAATTAATGTGCATGTACATATGGATCCCCCATTCATGTTCTGAAATTCCTGGCTTTATAATTTAAAGGGAGCTTTGCATGCTCGTAATAATTTAGCTTTACGTAGGTACAGCCGGAAAATAAGGAAACATACCGGTAATTGCTACTAAAAATATTAAGCATCATTAAAATGTCGTTGTGTATGGCGCACACATGTGAGACGCGCATATGAATATAAAAAGCATAAAAGCTTCGTAATAAAAATGTTTAAACGTAATTATCATATTTGTATTTGTATTTCACTTTAATACGTTAAGTTTATTTTATTGCGCTGTTGTATTATACGAAAGTCATTGGAAAATATAAAGGAAATATTTTATATATTTTAAACTTATGTGTAAATAAACAATATTAATTAATTTTTAATTATGTTGACTTGAAAATATTTTCAAGGTATACTCGTATCTCTTCACCTACATAAGTGTTTCCGCGTACATACATATGTGTTCCTAACGAGTTTCGAGTGTCGTAAGTATTTGGAAAATATTGTGGAGTGTAATAATTTTATGTTGAAATGTTAACATATGTACTTATCTATATACTCGTAAGAATATGTAGATTGGAATTTCCTTTGACAATGTGTCGGTTGCACAGATATATAATGGTGGTATGTGGCGCGTTGTATGATGATATGATGATGGTTCAATGTCTAGCAAGAAGTCTAGAGCACTGGCAGCTTTCGTTGATAATTGAACCGAAGACACTCTTTTGGAGTACAGGTTGACATGAAGTTTGCAATGTGCTGGTTGTATACTGTAATTGTGTGAATGAAAAGGGAAGTATTAATTGACCTTTAAAGGATATTAAATCCACTGGACAATTAATACTTTACAGAGGTATTACTGTTTCCACCGCTAGGATGTGTAGTGATTCCGTTGCCCTTTCGCGTTATATTCCTCTACTTTTCGAAGAGTAGATTTTAATGTTAGATAATCACGAATTAATACTTCCTTTCTTTTACCCTTTCCTTATACCACCTTATACGACCTAAAATGCATAATACGATAACTACATGCGTACTCATCTTAAGTTGCATCCTCTTCTCTGATTGTGATTTTTTTTTGGATTTCAGCAAGTAGTTAGTTCTTGTTGTTAAACAATTATTTGGGAAAACATTTTTTTTTTGATTTCGATAAAGATAGTTTTTATTTATTTTTGTTTTATTTTTATTTTCTCTCATTCCTACGGTTTGGTTATTTAGCGTAGCATCGTTCGAATATCGAAAGTATACGTTCTAACATTCGTCATGGATCCAGCAGTGGGGCACAGCCAATATTTGGAGTCCGATGTGTTCAGGATTGAGTGTGAGATACGTAACATAATAAAGGGCAATTTACTAGTCCAAATGACGGAACTGAATGATTGCTTTATAAAAGTGAATTATGATCCTACTCTGGCTCCATCCCGGTCTCACACGTTGGCACTGAAATCGCCACTACGGGAAGTATCTAGTTGTTTCACTAAGATCAAAGCATTACAGGCTTCGCTCCATAATAATGTTACAGACGATCCCGCAAAAATCGAATTTCTTGCACATATTTCCAGGTAGTATCATATTCGTGGTCGGCTAGAGCGCATAGCAACATCGAAAATGTTGTTAAAAATAATGTGGTGCCGTTGGATAGTTCCTTAACAGTATTAGAAGCTGTTCAGATGCAAGAGTGTTCGGCTTCAGAGAACGAAAGCGATACCAGCTTCACGACACGTAGGTCACGGAAATACAACAATAATGAAAATGATAGTGTGGCCGAACTTAATAGAAAGTTCGCACCTCTTACCTTTCAATATGATTACGGCAAGCAAGTGTCTGCCAGTCACAGTATTGCGTATTCATCGACGACATTTCTCGAAGCTCATATGTCGACGAATGTTAACATGCAATTTAGTAATGCGCCAATCTCATCATTTGAAGAAACTATACCGTTACCTCAGGTTACAAATTTTAATGATTTAATTCTTTATCAGAAACCGGTACATCCGCCCTGTGTATCCACTGAGACGCACCAGTTACACATTCTTGGGCGGTCAAGTATTCCACAAAATGTCCAACACTTGAGCATCATGACATACAATACACAAATTGGAGAAAAGCTTTTAATTACTGATGCCATAAAAAGCACGTTTAGTGCAAACAGGCTTTTAGTCATGTTGGCTTCGATTACGTTCTGTCTTTATTTTCACGTTACGAGCTTGTTATTGTGTGTGAGTACCAAAATGTAAGTTTTTATTACTTTTATTTTGGGAAGTTATCTATGTATAGAAAATACTATCCACACCATACATAATATGTAATTTATGTTGAAGTATACCATAAACTATTACATATGAAAAATACGTGTGCGGTTGAATACGTATATTCATATTGTGGTCATATAATCAAAGCCACTAAAATCCTAAAAGCAGATACTCGTCCATAGACATATAAGCCAATTATATAGCAATATTGTCATAATATTTCGAATGGCTATGACATATTCGTAATCGCCCGATTTTCAGACAACGGAAAAATTAATATTTGGAAAATTTTTATTGTTCCCAATCACCACGAAAAATGTTGAAAATGTGCATGAAAAATTATTTTTTATTTTATCTAATGTTGTTTAGAATGTACGAAATAAATTGAATGAAATTACATAAATTTTCCACTCATCTATTGCACAGTACCATTATGTTATGGTGTTATCATATTTTTATCACATCTCTATAATACACATTTATGTATCCAGACGACGAATTAAAGCATATATACATATTACACATAGGCATAAATGATGAAAACCATAACAGCTAACGCGTTGTTATTGTGGTTTAAATATGGTAAACCAAAAATGACATATATATATATTGGAATATGTTTAAACATTAAATCAATTGTCATATCATCATAAAAATATGATAACAGCATAACCGAAACATTATATGAATGGACCTAAAAAAAATTTTTTTTCTGGTGTATATTGCGGGATAGACGGATACTCTCGACTTTTGCTCCGTATAATTTGGGATAATCAACTGGAGATGACAGGGATTTTATTGGCACTTATTGTCACACATATGTGTATTTTCGACGGACAACTTTTATGCTTGCAGTAATTTACTTTTATTATCGGTCATCTTCTGGATGTGTAATTAATTTTTATGAATTTTACAAGGGTGCAGCGTATGTAGAAAAATCCTCTTCCTCGCACAGTAAATTACGGTTTTTATAATCGCTATATGTTGTCAATCATTAGGAGATATTTGAAACGACAAAAGGATTTTAAGGAGCTTTTTCGGAACCTGAAAGTCTATTTATTATTTTACCCATACGCCCATTCCACCGCAAAGCTTCAATATAGGAAATGTTACTTGTTTAAGAGAAAAACAACTAAGAACTAAAAGACTCTAAATTTATTTTGCAATAATACCGGTCAATATCAATTTTTCAAAATGTAAGCGGAAATGTTAAAAACATGTTTTTCAATAAAAATTTGGACCCCACTCGGTTCAAAGGATTCGAGCGTGCGAACATCAAACTTACGAGTAGAGAGGAAACTATAATTACTCATTATGTTAATCTCCGGAAAACCCGTTCAGACGATTGTCTAGTGGGCCCTGATCTTTTTGTTTAATTTGTTTCGGCTCACATGAATTTGATAAAAAATGGTGAATGCGGTATTTCAAAAGCGTTTAGAGGTTCATCCACCAATGGTCGGGTCCCGTATGAATTTATTTAAATTTTAATTTCAAAATTTGAATTGACATTATATTAAATTGAATCCTTGATACCGGTGTATGCATCGGCAGTAGTTATAAAAAAAAGTCGCCGAAAGAGTGACGCAGTTCGTGTGATTGAAATGAATATAGCCCCAATAAATTAAACATTTTAAATATTTTTGATTATATTTTAGTAATAATCTGGCAAATAATAGTAAAAAAGCTAATTGACACCGACCAAATGACACAGTGGTTAAAGCTTTCGCATTTGGATCGAGAGGGGCAAGATCAAAAGGGATTTTTCATCAAATTGCGATCTGTGATGAAAATGAACACAACGTTTCTGCACGGAGTGCAGAACTCATGGGCCAACCCATCTTCCATGCCAGTACTATAGGCTAACATGTAGCTAACCAATGCGTAGATGGTTCTACGAAAATCGGACCTATAGCCCTATACGTACTAAGAACAGATACAAAGATAAAGATATCATTCTACGTCTGTCGTTCTGACTAACAACATCGTTTAGTGTCATAATAATTGAAAAATAAATAATAAAAATTAAATATTTATAAAGAAAACATAAATTTGAGTTATCAGTTTAATTAATTTTATTTGTTCTAAAAGAAAACGTTTAACTACAAATAATTAATAACAAATTTAATAATTAATAGCAAATTTAAGTTTCTGTTTTGACGTATTTCTTGGCGCGAATTCTAAATAAGTTTCAATTGTGAGAAGTGTTTCAAGGGAATATCTAAAGCGCGGTTTCCTGGTGTTAATATGGTGTTTGCGCGAGTTTAATCCATGTTAAACATCTGACGAGGTGCTTAGAGAGGTTAGCAGTGGTCCAACTTCATGGCTGTGCATTCTCGCAGTAAATTCAACAGTTCCATCTTAGATGATTTTGTCGATGGCAGCCACAATCCAAATTTATTTAACAATGATACTGCAGCTTTAAACGATGTGGTTATTATGCTTCAAGCGATGAAAAACCAGCTAGGCACACTTGAAGCATCAGTAAGTTTCTGCTGCAAAGTGCTGGGCGAGATGAAAATTACAATTGGGAAGATGATCCTATTCTGGAAAATAAAATGGAATTTCATGAAAATAAACTTAATGCAATTGAAGCTCAACTGGATATTAGTTCTCAAGTATCAAATAGTTCCAACATTGTGGTATGTGGAATTCCAGCAAAAAGTGAAGATATCCGATAGTCGACGTTCGTATCTCCAGTGACGACTTAATTTCTGTTAAACCAATGGTTCATAACAATGAATCGGCATCACAACTCAAACACTCATACATTGTTAAACTAAATACCGTCAATCTAAAAACACTATATTAAGCACATTTCGGAAGAGGAAGTTTGTTTATTACATTAACTTGGTACGGAGTTTTCAATTATGTCTCCTAATCACAAAATTTGGATACTTCATCATCTTACAAGGTTTCAATTTCGATTGTACAACGCAGCTTATTATGGTGTAAGGGAAATAATATTTACTTGCGCAAAACACCGGACTCGAAAGTGTACCGTATTTATTCCTTCAACGACATCAGCCGTCTACATAAAGCCCACGACTCATCCGTTGCAGCAGTGGATAAACAACAATCACATCACATGATGTCATCTAACTTAACCAGTAGTAGTGTAAATATTGTCTTATTAAAATGTTTTTTTATTCATCTTTTATTCACCAAGATCTACAATCGGTTTGGATCTTTGGTTTTTTAATTTTATATAGATTCATTCTGGACCACAAATTATTATTTTTACTACCATTATTATTAATGCTTTTATCATTATCATTTCATCAACTAGTTATTATTTTATTAATTATTATATTTCTACTTCATCACTCAACAATTCTAAGTATTTTTCTGGTAACACTTTTAGGCGGATCTAATCTTTTATTCGTTAATTCCAACTGTTCATTTTGTATGCTATTTCGTGTGACGTAATAACTTTGAATTCGATATCATATCTACAGTTGGTTATAACGTTAATATTGCAAATTATTTGGCTATCAGATTTATATTTGTTGCAGTTATCTGCTCATTTACACGTATTGATGTATTTGTACTTTACTTTTCAGTACATTTCTCGCGGTTCCATAATCTTTTTAGTTTTTATGGATAATTGTGAATTTGCAGATTTTTTAATTGTACATCAAAATGTTAGAGGTCTTCGAAGGAGTTTTGAAGTACTGGTTGCCAAATTAATGCATATACTACGAAGCCCTCGTTTATATTTTTGAGTGAGATTTGGATCCAAACTAATGAATTGTCTTTTGGAAATTTGCTTATGATATATAAGTTTTTTTATGCATTTATCTGCTTCAATCTACAGCTGTAAATATTTTCTTTCGGGAGAAGACCCAGGTTTTGGGCAGTATTAGGTCTAAAAATCTGTTTGTTTTTGGAGCTTTTCTTCAACTTGCATTAACAACTTTTTTGCTCGCCTTAGATGTAATGATCTTTCAGGTATAACAGCATCGGCTTTAGACTTAAAAAATTTCTGACCACCATTTGATTGAGATATGGTTCAAGGTTTCTCAGATACTGTTACCTGGCGCTAATTTGAACCAAAATTCCACAACAAGAAGAAAGAAGCTCAATCTGTTATTCTTATATGAAAGGTTGGATCTTATTGATTGGGAGTTCATTTTTAATATCGACAATCCATCCCTAGCTCTTGAAGTACTTTTGAATAATAATTCGACTATTTTAGAACGCTGCTACACATATTGCTCATATAAAATCAAACGCGTGCAGCCTTGGATTTCCTTTGACCTTGCACGACGTATTAATAAAAGGAATAAACTGCGAACCAAGTTATCTAAGCGCCCTGATAATGCAATACTTCGCGTAAGCTACAATAGAATCTGCACCATAATTAATGTGGATATCAAAAAAGAAAAGGAAAAATAATAGATTTCTGAAGCGTTTTTCAGTTAACCGCGGTGATATACAAAATAAACTGGATCTTAGTGAACGAAATCTTAACTCGTAAACCTAAAACGCCACTAGTTAAATCTATTTTAGCACAGAACGGAAAACTTCTTACGAGTGATTTAGCAATTGCCAATGAGTTTAATTGTTATTTTTTCTAGTATTGCAAAGACAAAGGTGCTAAATTGGATTCTAGCAACACGTCATCTAGTTCCGATTTGCCTTTTGAATTCAGTCCGTCAACGTTGCCCCAGTGTCTAGATATGAAATTTTTTTCAATTATTTGTGCTTTGGAAACGAAATACTCAATTAATAACGTTGGCCTGAGTAATTATTTACTAAAAGCCATTGCTGGACTTATTAGTTTCGTTCTTGCACACATTTTCAACCTTTCCTTTGAGCTGAGAGTTGTACTCGATCGATTTCAAGAATGGTAATCGCCTCGCTAAAGGTAACTATAGACCTATTGCCTTGCAGCCAGTAATCCTAAAAGTTCTTGAAAAGGCAGTTAAAATAGGGTTTCTAGTTTTTTAGATTAAACGGGTGTACTGAGTATTCATCAACATGGCTTTCGTCGGAGTATGAGTACCGAATCAGCCTTGTTGGAATTCTTAAATACAATCAATATTGGTTTAAATAAAGGTAATACTTGCGGTGCTTTGTTTATTGATACAGCTAAAGCCTTCTACATGATCGATCACAAGCTTCTGCTCTCTATTTTGCATAATATCGGGTTTAGTAACGACAAGTTAAGCGATCCGAAATTTATTGGGGTTGGGGTTCCTCAATTTTAGGCTCATTGCTGTTTCTTATTTACACTAACTCGGTGCTTAAACTGAATCTTTATGTTTATTCTACCTGGTTTACTGATGACACAGCCTTGGCTTATTATGGGAATTCTTCCAGTAGCGTTATTTCGATAATCAATACTGATCTAAAAACTTTACTCTCATGGTTCGACAAGCATCGTCTGATTCTAATCCGATAAACTAAGTTCATATTGTTTAAATTGCCTGGTAACGTGAATTTGGCGTTTTTGCCTCGAGTGACTAATCACAGCAGGCTTGAATGTGCATCAATTGGTTGTCACTCTGAGTGTTTTGACATCGAACCTGTTGACTCGTTTCAATATCTTGGTGTTCACTTGGATACTTGTCTAAATTGGAAAACGCATGTAAGTTCAGTCAATCGGTATCTGTCATCAACAGCTAGAATTTTTTACCTCCTTCGTGACTATTGTCCTACTCCTGTGTTAAAAATTGCTTATCATGCACTAGTTATGGCTAAATTAGAATATGGATTGGTGTGCTGGGGTTGTTATGCAACTACTCTGTACGCCTTATACGTGCAACAAAAACTAATTTTGAGAATATTTTTTGAGAAGCATCTTGGAATTTATTCACTACAACCAACATCTTGCCGTTAAAACACTTGTATGTCTATAAGATATTGAAAGTTTTTTTAATCGGAGTGGCCAACATACTCGTATCATGAGAAGCGATTTTCGATACAATTTTCGCTGCAACCATCAATTTCTCTGCAACATTCCTAGATTTTACACCGATCACTTCCGTCGCTCTAATCTTATCGCTCCACCAACCTTTTTTAATGCACTACCATTTTACATTTGGCAGGACACTCATTTGAAATCTTTTTTACCCAAAGTTAAACAATGGCTTCTTGAAACTGTGGATATCACCTTTTTATTCAGAGTTATTGCATAAAAAGTGTTGAACTGAGTTAAATATTTTGAAGTTGAAATTGAAGAAATATTATAGTTAGTATTATAAGTAGTAGTAGTAATGGTAGTAATAGTATTAATTACTTAAACATTTTATTGTATCTTTTATGCTACTGATCACTTTAAATTGTAACATTAACCTTGTAAATATTAGAATTATTCTCTAAATTTTGTATGTATTTTTTGCGAATTTGCTACTGTCAATTTTGGCATAAAACTCGCTTTATTTTTTGTAAAAAAATAAATAATATAAAAAAATACAAAAACAAAAGAGATAATTGACCGTTATTGCATCATTATTATACAAGTCATTTTGGCGTACTTTATGTGGCACCTAATATCCGAAAGAAGTCTGTGTGGTTTACGGTTCGTTTGCTGGGAATTTGTTATTAAATTGTCCGTTAAATAAACAATGATGTTTCTCATCGCTCTTTTGTGAAATAAAAAGTTCCAAAAATATACCGGAAAATATATACACGAACTGACATTTTGTTAACCAAGCACATACTTTTCATGTTGTACACGCAGGTGATTAGTGCGGTATAATTTCCCATGTTGTTTTTTTGTACATTATCGAGACAGATATTCCAAACAAAATTTGTAATTCATTCAAACAACGATTAAAATGAAATTTTCTACCAGCCTCTATATACGTGTGTGTGTGTGTGTGTGTGTATGGATATACAATATACTAGGTTTAAATCGATTAAGGATTTTTTTTATATTCAACAAAGAAATTTCCATAAAGAATCAATAAAATCCATGAAAGCACAATTTGTGTATGCTTTTTCAATGCCTATAAAAGATTATGTTTGAGTAACACCGCGTGGCAGATATTTTTGTGTTGTTAAGCTATGTGCGGTATATTACAGCATTATAGTTTTTTTTTTTTGGTTTTCACTCTCACTCTCCGTGTCAACTACATGAAATAATGCAAATATTTTTTTCATGTTTATTTTAGCATTATTTTCCAAACAAGAAAAACCATAAAAAGAGGTTAATGGAAATCGATTTTATATTAACGGCAAACAGGCAAAACGAGTATAACTTTCCGTTTTTCGTTTGTTTTAAAAGCTAAAAATAAGAACATAACGATTTTCACGCGATTTTTTTTAAGCTACATTCTATAATCCTTCATAAAAATATGATCTATAGTTTTAACGTTATACGTTGCAGTATTCCTTCAACAAAATAACTATACGTAGAAAAGAACCATCGATATGGATTGGCTTGTTATAAAAAAGTACTGAAAGAAAATATTAGTTCGGATGAAAAACCAGGTTTTATTTTGGAAAATTCACCCCCCAGCGATACCACTAAAAGAATCAAGAACATCAAGATTGGAATTGCCTTAGTTATCGAAAATTTCCTGCATTCGGAAATAGTGGAGAGAATGAATCTAATCCACAGTGCCGAACGATTAGAAGTTAGGTTAAACTTACATCTTAAACCTAACACCAATATGAACCGAAAAATACGAATAAATATTGTTCATTAGTTGAGCTCAACCAAGTAAATTTCAAGATTAGAACTAGCATTAATTAGTATACATATTTTACAACCTGCATGGTTAAGAAGTGAGCAGGAAAATCTTTATCACCATAGAATATTTGGTTTACATAAACTAAATTTGTGACAGTCCGGTGTTAACCTAGTGAGTGTAAATTAGAACTGTAATTAAGGAAGTAATTAATTTTGTTTACACCTCATATGTTGTGGCCAACCACGCCTGATTTCTAAAGGTAAAATAATTTAAATTTACCGGACTTTTGGTAAAACTCTTGTACATATAACCAAAAATGTTTTCCCTGTTTAAATTTTCAGAAAACCAAGATTTAAATAAACTTTTAACTCTTTGTTGTTTTTTATAAATGCTAAACATTTTATCATCTTAGCAAAATTTGAAAACGCTGTAATTGAAGCTACCACTTTCGGTATACAGATTTAATCCAAATTTCGCAAGGATTTCCTAAATCTAAATGGTTAAGTATCAAGTTTACGGTAGAGGAGCCGACGGTAGAGAAGCCGAATTTTTGGTGAAACAAAGTCTTTTTTTCAAAACTAGTCAATTCCGGTAAAATTTAAAAAAATAATTTGAGAAATTTTTGTTTGAAATTCACTTTATTTTATTTCACTTCAATTTAATTAAATTAACATTTCGCTACTCGCCGCAAATGGCAGCACCATCACAAAAGAGAATTTATTTTGTTATATAATTACCAGCAGAACTTTTTGATTCATTTTGTATCTCTTTTTTAAAAGTGACTCTTAAAATGACAAATTGATTGATCTCCGAAGTAAAAGGAACTCGAAATCTTGAAATTTAACAATATTCCGTCTTTCCGCCATTCTAAAAGAATGACGATGAAATTTGGATAATAGTATTGATCAGGGGTGGAAAACTATGGATAATATTCTAGGATCTGTTCATGCTGGACTAAACTTGGCCATTTCATAACCAATACTTTTAAAAATTTAATTTTTTTTATTAATTTATTTTCAAATTTTGACCAATATCTCAAAAACCAATACTTTCGGTTGTTTTTCTAATAGCTTAGGTTATATCGAGTCTACAAGGAAAATTTTGGGAAAAATTATTGATTACAATTTTCACTATAATTTTTTTGATTTTCTGCTTCCATATAAGTTATTTTCAGTTTTTACTGAATATCTTACACGACCGCAGAAAATCAAAAAATTATAGTGAAAATTCTAATCCACAGATTTTCCCCAAATTTTCCTTATAGTCTCAGTATGACGTAAGCTAGTAGAAAAACAACCGAAATTATTGGTTACTAGTGGAAGTTTTTGAGATATCGGCCAAAAACTGAAAATAAATTAATAAAAAAAATTAAATTTGTAAAAGTATTGGTTATGAAATGGCCAAGTTTAGTCCAGCATGAACAGATCCTAGAATATTATCCATAGTTTTCGACCCCTGATCAATACTATTATCCAAATTTCATCGTCATTCTTTTAGAATGGCGGAAAAACGGAATATTGTTTAATTTCAAGATTTCATTTACCGAGTTCCGTTACTCTCTTATTTTCCGCTGGCAAATTTCCGCTTTCTTATACAGCATCATAAAGCCCCTATTCGCCCATAAACTCCAAGTTTCTGAGATCTAGTGATTTTTGTATTAAGCCAAAAGTGGTGACTTCATTTAAAAAAACAATAATCTTAGTAGGCAACTTTAGTTAAAATCAAATTTTGACCACCGTTAGCTCATGGTACTTATAGTGCTCCCAGCGGTACCTGAACAGAGAATATGATAAATTTCCTCATCAGCTGAGAAGGTTCTTGCCGAATATCCTACAGTAGATAAAGTAAGGAGTGAGCCGTAGCTATTTTTTTAAATGCAATAAAATAAACACAAAGCAATATTTTTCCAAATGTTAGCCGATTTAGCCCATCTGGTTCTCCAGATTTTTTCATACATTTTCGATGGTTTCGGACTCTTTCTCCCTAAGTGCCCGAATCGCTTATGGATTGTCCACATAACGTTGTTATCTTTTAGGACACCCACAGGAAAAAGTCTGCCACCAATTGGTGACCTCAACCTGTTACAGCTAAATAACGTTTAAAGTACGATGCAAACAAGAAAACAACAACGAAAAAAATTAATGTAGCAAGGTCGCTGTTGAATCCCCGTTCCTAGATTTAACTTAAATAATATAGATAAACATTAGTAAAATGAATTGATCGGTTTGTTTTTGTTTTGTGCAGATTGGGGTAGAAAGAGCCATGTGAAATGTCATTACACTGTAAGCATCTTGTAGTTATTTTAAGCACGTACTGGTTGTTAAGACTTAACAAAAACCTAGTGACTAAACCCTCCCGTGCCAAAGAGTCTATACCGAATTTTAAAACATGTGAGTTGCTAGTCAAGGTAATAAAGCCCTCTTAAAACCACTCCACAAACCCAATTAACAACCAATTTTATCGGCCACTATTTGTGTGGTTTTTGTTTTAACCGATCAACCCCTGGACCAATTACACACCATGCTGATGATTCTGGAAAAAATATTGGGAATGCGCATAACTCTGGATGATGATGAATCCTGATCACCAGATTGCTAAAAAAACATTTTCATCAAATCATCGCTAAACGGAACAGGATTGAGTCAGTCAATTTCTGATTAGCTTGGTATAGTTGACATACATTTTCTCTCATTCATCATTGATTAGAGTTTCGGCTTAGACTCGTATTTTGATTTTAAAAGTGATCGCGGTGGAGGTCATATTTGAAGTGGATGTTAACGTTCTAGAAAGAATTATATTGTAATAGGTTTCAGATCTGCTGACGGTTTTGAACTGAGATATGTATGCAACACACTAGTATGTATGCCGTGTAGTTGAAAGCCCAGATGAAAATATTTGCTGCTCTTCGAATACTGGAGTCATCTCTATTTTTATAACTGCTATAGGATTGTTATTCGGGAATAATGAATGTATAACATTTGTTAAGTGTTCTAGAATAGAACCGGCATCATGTGCTTCGACGAATGGCTCATAATCTGTCATTTGGAGCGAATTATGTAGTAGCCATTGTTTGCTTTTAATTCGATTGTGCTTACGTTCAACAATTATAAATGCCATTGTCTATGGATGGTTGGTTTGGTAGTTTGTGTAGATACAATTAGAGGACTAGTTAGTTTAATCGTTATTCGATATACGAGTTCGAGAATCGAAGGTTGCTTTTATCACGTTTATCGACGATATGACTACGTGTGTTATAAATTCGGTTCAGTGGTAACTATTTCCTCAATGGTCGATTTTGGCTTATTCCTTTGCTTCTTTTATAGCAATTCCTTTAAGTTTAATATATGATTCCAGGATCTAGGACTTTACCTCGAATGTTATCCCCTCGGACAATGTCCCCGCCATTACACCCTGGCCATTTAATCCGGGTTACGGATTATTATTGTCATGAGGAGCATTATTTGTTTGGAACAATTTCAATTACAATAATGATCCAAACACTCCGGGAACTTAGTTAACAAATTGTTGGTCCTAAGTATCAAATTATATAAAAACACCAAAATTATTTTACTCTGATACCATTCATTCGGGATAAATTATTAAAACAATTTATTTCCTTGATCGAGTGAGTGTTGGTGATAAATACCACTAGAAACATGATGATTGACAAAATAATCTCAAAACATTAGGTGTGTGAATATGACTCCGCCTCTTTTTATTAAAATAAAACACATTTGCTTGTTTAGAAAATGAGAGAGTTATTTATTGAAGGTTCCATCTGCAACTACAACTTTCCCCCATCTTTCAACAATTTTTGGATTCCCTCTCTAAATAAATCCTGATCTTTGGAGGCGATCCGATCAGTAAGCCAATTTTCGATCTCTGCGAGAAAAAGGAACCGCTGTTCAGAAAGAGACGACTGCATCGACCGGAATTAGCAGTAACCTGAAGGAGCTATACTGTGGGTGGGATAGAACTTCTCATTTCTGTCCTTTCAAATAATTTTTCACAACGCGGTTTTGCATTGTCGTGCTGAAAAATTATTTTGTTGTCTGTATGTACCTATTCGGATCGTTTTTCCTCTTAGCTCGCTTCAAACATGTTAGTTGTCGCCAGTAGACATCGCCATTGATAGTTTTACCTGATTCTGGTAGTTCATAATATACCACACTTTTCTGATCCCACCAGATACAGAGCATAACCTTATTGCAATGAATAATTCGCTTTGGTTGCGATGGACCTGCTTACCACGGCTTCACCAAAGATTTTTTACGTTTGGGATTCTCATAATAAACCATCTTTCGTCTCCTGTAACTATTTGATGCAAAACATCTTTTCTATGTTGTCTTTGAAGCAGTATTTCACAAATCGTTTTTCTTTCTCGAGAAAGATGCATTTTCCTTTTAATTCATGTGGAATTTAGATGCTAGCTTTTTGAACCATCCCAATTGTTTAAAAATGTTTAATGCTACAGCCAATTCTAAAAACCAGTGTAACGTCCAGGTAATTCACATAAATATGTTATTTAACATAGTCATACTATGGGCATTCCTCTTTCCAGAAGAGTAAGCTGTTTTATGGTATTTTGTGATGCTCCAAAAAATACTCTTGAAAAATGTTTTCTCCACAAATTACCATTTTCCAAAAATGCTACAATCGGCCTAAAAATTCACATGTGTATTCTCTATGGCATGCTAAGCAATTAGGTAGCACATCATTTTAGAATAAAGCCACGGGCAACTACCCAAATGTGTGCCGTCAGTTGGGGCATTTTAAGAAAATTCTCATTTGTCTGTGACGAAATATATTTTTCTACAGTATTTCTCGATTTTGGAGCATCATCTAACGAGCAGCATCATCTATAAAAGACACCAAACAATGATTGTTATTCAGAAATTAAATAGGCTACCACTAGAATATGAAAGTCTAAACACTGATCCTGTAAAAATAGTTCACAACCGATATTTCACTGGTGGTCATGATGCCGTGTAAGCAGAGGGATAAACAAAGAACTCGTTTTTTGTGCCGGATTTGCTGCAACTATAACAAACGCTTCCAATTTCCTTTCATGGCGGCATTCGGTAGCTACCCTGGCCAAAAAAATTGCCTAAGCGTTTGAGGACTAACTCTTTTAGGAATTTTGCGTTTGGTTACCAAGTAACATCGCAACCAGTGAAAAAAAATTGTTACGGAACCTTACGGAATAAGCCTCGGCTAATTTAAGAATTTCTACAATGACCTCAGATACGAATTAGAAACTACGCATTAAAATTCGGAACCTACATCAGCTCTTCGAACAGGTATCGTAATATAAGATAGCAAACAAGAATTTGGAAGACTTGAACTTAGCGTTGGACTTGGTTTTGGACTTGGACCTGGCCTTGGACTTGGATTTCGACTTGGACTTGAACTTGGACTTGGACTTGGATTTCGACTTGGACTTGAATTTGGACTTGGTCTTGGGCTTGGACTTGGACTTGGACTTGGATTTGGACTTGGACTTAGACTTGGACTTGGACTTGGACTTGGACTTGAACTTGGACTTGGACTTGGACTTGGACTTGGACTTGGACTTGGACTTGGACTTGGACTTGGACTTGGACTTTCACTTGTACTTGAACTTTGACTTTGACCTGGATTTGAACTTGAACTTGGTCTTGGATTTGGACTTGGACTTGAACTTGGATTTGGATTTGGACTTGGACTTGGACTTGGATTTGGACTTGGACTTGAATTTGGACTTGGACTAGGAATTTTGCTTGGGCTTGGACTTGGACTTTGATTAGGACTTGGACTTGGACTTAGGCTTGAACTGGAATTTTGATTTGGTCTTGGACTTGGACTTGGACTTGGACTTGAATTTGGACTTGGTCTAGGACTTGGACTTGGACTTGAACTTGAACTAGGACTTGGACTTGGACTTGAACTTGGACTTTCACTTTGACATGGACTTGAACTTGAACTTGGACTTGGATTTGGACTAGGACTTGGAGTTGGACTTAGACGAACACTTGGACTTGAACTTGGACTTTTGCTTGGGCTTGGGCTTGGACTTTGATTTGGACTTGGACTTGGTCTTAGGCTTGAACTGGAATTTTGACTTGGTCTTGGACTTGGACTTGGACTTGAATTTGGACTTGGTCTAGGACTTGGACTTGGACTTGAACTTGAACTAGGACTTGGACTTGGACTTGAACTTGGACTTTCACTTTGGCATGAACTTGAACTTGTACTTGGTCTTGGATTTAGACTAGGACTTGAACTTGGATTTGGACTTGGTCTTGAACTGTGGCTTGAATTTGGACTTGGACTTGGGCTTGGACTTGGATTTCGACTAGAACTAGGACTTGGACTTGGACTTTGACTCAAAGTTGGATTTGGACGTGGACTTGGACATGGATTTGGGCTTGTACTAGGAATAGGAATTTGACTTGAACTTGGACTAGAACTTGAACTTGGGCTTGGGCTAGGACTTGGGCTTGGACATGGACATTGAATTGGATTTGGACTTGGACTACGGCTTGGGCTTGTAATTTTTGTTGGACTTGTACTTGGACTTACTTATGTTTTCATTCACTACTTTATTATAAAAAACAAATTTGTTTTTATAGTTTCCCAATTTATTTATTTAAATTTAATTTATTTATTTTATTTATTGAATATGATTATTCTTAGACACTAACTTAACAACTAACTACAATACAAATCTTAATCTAGTATATTGATATTGGATGCCGGAATGTGCACAAATGACTTTATGCTTAATTGCATTTCCCACCGTTGCATTTGTGTACATTCGACATTTATAGTGCGCGTGGTTTTCTGATGTATTACTCCGCGTGCGATAGAAAAGTAGTTCTTCTATGTTGTTGTTGTTTCGCTGGTAGTATTCTGCGTAGAGAAACGTAACTACTTGGACATGGACTTGGATTTGGACTTGGACTTGAACTTGAACTTGGACTAGGACTTGGACTTGGACTTGGACCTGGACTTGGACTTGGACTTGGGCTTGGACTTGGACTTGGACTTGGACTTGGACTTGGACTTGGACTTGGACTTGGACTTGGACTTGGACTTGAACTTGGACTTGGATTTAGACTTGAACTTGAACTAGGACTTGAACTTGGACTTGGACTTGGACTTGGACTTGGACTTGGACTTCGACTTGGACTTCAACTTGTACTTTGACTTGTACTTGGACTTTGACTTGGACTTGGACTTGAACTTGAACTTGGTCTTGGATTTGGACTTGGACTTGAACTTGGATTTGGACTTGGACTTGGACTTGGACTTGGACTTGGACTTGGACTTGGACTTGGACTTGAACTTGGACTTGAACTTGGAGTTGGACTTGGACTTGGACTTGGACTTGGACTTGGACTTGGACTTGGACTTGGACTTGGACTTGGACTTGGACTTGGACTTGGACTTGGACTTGGACTTGGACTTGGACTTGGACTTGGACTTGGACTTGGACTTGGACTTGGACTTGGACTTGGACTTGGACTTGGACTTGGACTTGGACTTGAACTTGGACTTGGACTTGGATTTGGACTTGGACTTGGACTTGGACTTGAACTGTGACTTGGATTTGGACTTGGACTTGAACTTGGACTTGGACTTGGAATTTTGCTTGGGCTTGGACTTGGACTTTGATTTGGACTTGGACTTGGACTTAGGCTTGAACTGGAATTTTGACTTGGTCTTGGACTTGGACTTGGACTTGGACTTGGACTTGGACTTGGACTTGGACTTGAATTTGGACTTGGTCTCGGACTTGGACTTGGACTTACACTAAGACTTGGTCTTGGACTTGGACTTGGACTTGGACTTGGACTTGGACTTGGACTTGGATTTGAACTTGGACTTGGATTTGGACTTGGACTTGGACTTGGACTTGGACTTGGACTTGGACTTGGACTTGGACTTGGACTTGGACTTGGACTTGGACTTGGACTTGAACTTGGACTTGGACTTGGACTTGGACCTGGACTTGGACTTGGACTTGGACTTGGAATTGTACTTGGAGTTGAACTTGGAATTGCATTTGGACTTGGACTTGTATTTGGACTTGGACTTAGACTTGGACTAGGACTAGGATTTGGACTTGAACTTGAACATTTACTTGGAGTTGGACTTGGACTTGGAATTGGACTTGGAATTGGACTTGAACTTGAACTTCGACCTGGACTTGGACTTGGAATTGGACATGGACTTGGAGTTGGAGTTGGACTTGGACTTGGACTTGGACTTGGATTTGGACTTGCATTTGGACTTGGTCTTGGACTTGGACTTGAACTTGGATTTGGGGTTGGACTTGAACTTGGACATGGAGTTGAAATTGAACTTGGACTTGGCCTTGGACTTCGATTTAGACTTGGACTTGTACTTGTACTTGGACTTGGACTTGAACTTGAACTTGAACTTGGACTTGGACTTGATGTTGGAGTTGGACTTGGACTTGGACTTGGACTTGGACTATGATTCAAAGTTGGATTTGAACTTGGACTTGGACTTGGAGTTGGACTTGGATTAGGAATTGAAATTTGACTTGAACTTGGACTTGAACTTTGTGTTGGACTTGGATTTTGACTTGGACTTGGACTTGGATTTGGACTTGGACTTGGACTTGGACTTGGACTTGGACTTGGACTTGGACTTGGACTTGGACTTGGACTTGGACTTGGACTTGGACTTGGACTTGGACTTGAACTTGAACTTGGATTTGGACTTGGACTTGGACTAGGACTTGAACTTGGACTGTGACTTGAACTTGGATAAATATTAAACAAGTGTTTTTTTCTCACGTACTGTAGCTATATTTTTAATCTTACCTGATTAAAAAGAAAACATTTTAATATAATTATCTGCTGATACATTTCCAAGTAATATTTCATAAGGAATTTTAAAACATTAATAAACTTGTTACTTTTATTTTTACACGTTTCTAACCCTCGTATGGCTTATTTGATTTTGATTGTCATAAAATATATTTTAATTATAATCCTCTTGTTCCATTTTATGTAAATATTTGTCCTAAATTATTTTCATAAAAATTGAACAAAGGCATATACGGTTATGGTATGTTAAAAACACATCCTTTGATATATCCTTCCTGCTTTTGTACACAACGATTTTTTCACCAAATTATAATTCAAACAAATCAAATTTCCATTAGTGTTTTCAAAGTTCTAAAAATCGATAAAACTAATTAAATTTGTGTGACTAACTTATTTGTTGGTGCCGTACAACCCATTAAAATGATGGCATATTATGAACACACGTACTCGTAATGCAATCGTAGGAAATCATTACTTATCGTAAACTTTCTTCTGTTTACTACTATGTTCGTAACTACTATTACCACTATTACTTGTAATGAATAGGAAAAGCTTTCTAAATATGCATACGTATTATTAAAACTATTTTTTGTTTAGTGCATGATTACAGTTATTGTTGTTAAAATATTATGAGATTACTGTTAACACGAAAAGCAAAAAAAAAAAATAAGCTACGAACAAGTTTTATTTATTTATTTATATGTTCTAATGACTTAATCAGTGGATATAGAAATATTTATTTAGTAATTTAAAAAAGCTTTTAATTGGGCTTTTGCCAAGTGTGTTTGTGCTTAGAGTAAATTTAGTTTTTTGTGGAAATAAAATATTTCACTTCCATGTTATTGTGTGCTCTTGCCTTTATTGTAAAATTTATTTCAAAATTTAAAAGCTTTTTGTGGTAAATCACATGTATGAGTTTTCGTACATATGTATGTGTCTACACACAGAAGTAAATCCAATTTTATTTTGTGTTTTTGGGTTTTGTACAAAAAGTAATGTGGAATACGTCTAGACATGATTTACATGAACACACAAATTTTATTGGCTTTGTACAATTAATGGTGGTTTAGCATATTACTTAAACCATTTTTGCTTTTCATGACTAAACCCCGCTGGAATTATGTTGGACCATAATTTTGACGTTCTAAGAAGATTTTAAGTACACAAATGGTTTATTTAATCTTATTTATCTTGATTGTATAAAAGCTTAGATATAAATTAGAAACAATTTTTATCGCTTATTTAAAGTCAACGATAAACCAACAACAAAATATAAATTAAGTGTTAAGACATTTTCTATTCCAGATAAAGCACTCTACTCTAGATATACATACAGATATAAGAAATACTCAAGAGTCTCGCCTTGCCCCAAAGGCAATATGTGACAAAAAATAAATAAATTTCTATTTACTTTTTTAAATTAAAGACGAAATATAAATTTAATTTTAAAAATAAATAGAACACATCGAATCGAAAAATTCTATAAATTTTGTAAGAGTTCTTATGGTGTATAACGAGACAAGATGAGATGTAAAAAATGTGTAATTACAATTTTTAATACAAATAAAGTTTAAAACAGAATAAATTGAATTTTAATCAGACGGGTTAAGTACACATAGACGAGAACCGAAATGGTCGTATAAATCTAATAAACAGCATTTTAATCTTGCCAGCGTACATTTCGCGCGTGTAAACGTTCCACAATTTCAAAAAGCTTAATACCATAAAATTTCAACGCTGCTCGTAAAATCCATTTTACAGCGCCACCAAAATATGTATCCAACTCAATAACGTATACGTATAACCGCCCCACGACTCAGCCAATAATTCGATACTTAAAACATTCTTGTGATGTCTTGGCATAGGAAAACATAAATATTAAATCGAAAATTTATGTACATAAATTTCATGAATAAAAAAAAAACTTTATATGTTTATGACAATAAAAATTCATATTTATGATTATTAGTATGATACACACATAAAACAATCAATATATATGATCTAACACATCACAATGTTATATGAACCTAAAATATTTTTATGGTCCATTATAAAGATGTATCCGTGCCCATGTATTACATTTTGGTCACCAGAAATTCGATTTAATCACAAAAAAGTCATATTTCGTATACATCCGCGACGGGGATGTGTGGCCGGCCATCTTCTCATCAGTTTTTAAATTATTTCAATTCAATTTTAGTATCTGCACATAAAGAAGTGGCGTCGTCGACGAGAAACAAAAGAAAATTTATAGTCTTCATCTTCAACATATAAATCTTACATAAACTTTAATTTAGACAAATCCTCGATGGATTAATACAAAATAAACTAACTTCTGTACTGTAGCTTTCGTTATATAAGACGATAAGAAAATATTATCCGGAATGAGTGTGTCAAACATTTCTTATTCGGAATTTTATATTTGATATGATTGGTGATAAATGTACTTAAAATTTTTAGGGTGGTTTTCTTGATGAAGCTTCTCATCCACTTGAATCTTGTAGTAGACACCCTACAATGCATTTCGTGTCATGTGCATTGGGGACATTTCTATATATAAAAAATCTAATCTTTATTTCCTTGTGTTCTGAGACACACGCTTCATTTATTATAAGATCTATAGAACTTGATGCTGAAGAAGTGAAAAGCTAACCAAAACAAGAGTAATAAAACCAGAAAAGCTGAGACCTCACTAGAGGAAGAAAAATCACCCGAACGGCAACCAGCTCAACAAAGTGAAGCACAGGCAAAGGTAAAAACCCCTCCATCGATTTTTATAGTAGAAGTAACCAACTATTCAGAAATCCAAAGTGTAATGAGTACTGTAAAGTACAAAATCACTGCTCTTGACAATAATGTATGTGGAAGATTATTGAGAAATAAGAAAATTTATTAACATTTTATTTAGAAAATTGATGCTTTGGTTTTGATAGCGCTTTGGTCATGATGTTCGCTATCTGCTCATTTGTTTGCACATATTTCAGTTCGAAAATTCTGTCTTCAAATTTCCCACGAATGAAGTGATACCGCACGTCGATGTCTTTTGTACGCTTGTGGAACTCCGGATTCTTCACCAGTCTTATTACGCTCTGATTGTCTATGAAGAATAAGGACGCATCGCTCTCGATTTACTGAAGTTTACCCAGCAAGTTTCGTAGCCAAACTAATTCTTTTATGGCGTGTGATGCTGCCATATATTCCGACTCCGTCATCGAAAGCGCAACTGATTTCTGGCGTTCCGATCCCCAGCTGATGACGCCCGACGTCGATCGTCGCGTTTGTTTGTCGCCAGCGTAGTCCGCACCGCTGTATCTGCAGAAGTTTAGATCGTTTTGCCTTCGAAGCGAATTCCCATGTCCATCGAGCCTCGAATGTACTTCAAAATGTGTTTGACTGCATTCACATGTGCTGCAGCTGGTTTTTCCAAGTATCGGCTGACACTTCCAACTAAGAAGCTGATATCTGGCCTGGTGGCGACGGCCAAATACATCAGACTTTCAACTACTCGATACGGAAAATCCACTTCCTCGTCGGCCTCAAAATCTCCTAGATTTTGTGGATTATGCAATGGAGTAGACACTGCATTGCAATCCGTCATGTTGAAACGATCGATGACTGTTCTTGTGTAGTCTTGTTGATTTACGTGAATCGATCCGTCCGATCGCCGATCAATTTCAAGTCCTAGAGAACAATTCATCTCGAAAACCTTGATCTGATCTCGAACTTTTTTTCAATTATTCGATGACCAGCGTAATGACTTCCTGTTTCTCCGCTGCAATCAAACCGTCGCCGACATTAATTGCAAGGATTAACATACCACGGATCCGATTCACTTGCTCTAAATCCAAAATTGTTGACAAAAGCAGTGCATCTTTTGTTCCAATAGCGTGACGCCTGTTTCAGTCCATACAAGCTTTTTGGTAGTTTGCACACATTTTCGCTTCCACCTGTAACGGAATTTTATTCAGTTCCGTTATCAACCCAAACATCAAATTTTAACATACGGCATAACCTTCGAGGTGATACCTCAAATTCTACCAAAAGAAATTACCATGCCGTATTTCGCATTGTTATTGGTTGCTTATGTTACTCAGATTACTGTATATATCCATGCAGTAGGTGAATAAACGTAAACCATAATAATATATAATGCAACATTATCAATTTATTTTTGCATCGATATGTCTTGAGGTAAATGGCTTGAAAAAAAAAAAAACTTTGCTATTGAAAATACCTACAATTGCACCTTTCGATCGATTGATTTTTTGTTGATGTAAATAAATTTTTGCGCGTGCATTGAGTAAGCGAAAATCAATGTCACGTTGTTGTACGTTTTTGCGTTCGTACATTTTGATGAATGTACAATAATTTGTTTTCAATTTTTGGTATAAAATGTACAACGGAAAGAAAGAAGGGGAGTTGCGTGCTAGACAGTCAGCCGTGCAGCTGTGTTTAGAAGAGGTAGAGAGTTCAGTTTCTTTTTGGTTAATTTCCTGATATCTAAAATAAAATGCGTTTGTTAACGTGTGTAAAATTTAGTGAAATACAATAATAATTTTAAAAAAAAAAGGTATAAATTAATCTGAAATAAATTTAATTAAGAAAATTGGATGTGTTTATTATCTCGTGATACTATACAGTGTTCATTAAGTTACATAAATAAATTGATGTAATCGGGGAATAAATCAAATCAAGTGCCAATAAATGTGAAATATCCAAAAAATTCGTTTTGTGGGAGTGTTGCAAGTTTGATTTATTTTTGACACCAAAGAAAATTTTTGTTCATTAATTTAAAAATTTAAAATAAACGTTAGTGAAATACATACATTGAAAGACTGATCCGGGAGGTAAATTAAAAGTGCGAGTTTTTAGTCTAGTGCTTTGCAGACTAAATTTTCTTTTTTTTGGTAAGTATGATTTTAGTGCAGTAGAGATACTAACCATTCTAATCGTGGCGAGGTTCCTTAGTTGCTTCTAGCAAAGCTGAGTCTTGCTAGAAGCGAGGGCATCGAAAGTAACCCTGCCCATAGGCGGGACACCCTCTTTCTGCTGAAGACCTCCTCCACGCCATTAAACCACTAATCGTTAAGCTTCTCTATTAATATTTTTTTTTGGTGCGTATTTCTTAGGGTAATTATGTTACCCTAAGAAACCAGAATTAACAACCGTGGGTAAAACATCCGCTTGAAATATGTAGGACCCGCCAGTTTTGGGTCTGAGGACCCCACTTTTCATTTTTTTTTAACCTTTAGATGGTAAATATTAGGCCATCTTTCTCTTTCTCTTTTGTTATTGTGCGGTAATCTAGGTCCCGCATTTCGTCTAACCCCAAAAACCCACGACCACATCCCCTACAAGACTGAGCTGCGGGAATCAAAGCCGCACATGGGGTTAGTGCATGAAATGGGGACAAATTTCTTTAGCGTTAGGGTATACGGTCGTAAGACGGTGAACTTTTAGCGTTATAGTGGCGCCCAAACGGGGCCATAATTCGGCCCAAAAATTCTGGTAACAAATACCACAATAAGTCTAAGAAATTCAATTGAGGATCCCCTCACACTCTCGTCTAAATTAATATTCGACATTACTTTTTGGATAGTGTTCAAAAATTGTTAAATACTTCTAAATAAAATTTAAATCGGTTTAAAAAACAGTGTGCTTGGTTTTTATCATTGTTAGATGTAAATTTCTATCGATACGAGTATGGCAGCGGCAAGCCTGACCTAATACGTGGTGGGTCATACGCGTACCGACAGAGATTGATGATAGTTGAGTTTCTATGCTAGATCCCCGAATGGATGGTTTATCCGTGGCATGTCCCAACCCGCACTCCGGGGGATAAACCAACATTCGTGGTAGTTATAGGAGTTTAAGAATTCATCTAATGTGGTGGGAAGGCTGGAGCATGCGTTGATAACCGAACTCAAAAAAATAATCCAGTTGTACGGTTTTCTGTACCGTGTACAACAACCAGTGGTGCAACGGATGTTAGTAAGGGTGAAAAGGGTTTTTCCTTGAAACAATGTGCATCATCTCTTTCCTTGCCGAGTGATAAGACCGGGGGTATTAAGAGCTGCACATTTCTCAGATACTAAAACTACTTTTCCGCATCCTAAAGTAAGTTGCACGACTGTCACTAAATTTTCCTACGGTTTGATTCCACAATGGTTATAAGAAATTATTACGAGTTGTGGCAAATTTTATTATTCAAAATATGGATTTCCAACAAGCAGTGTATAGTTAGGTTATTGCGCAAATTCCACTTTGTCGTTTCATTTAAAAATTTATCATCCTCCGGGATGGGGTTGCCAGTCCTCCCATTGCTAGTTGTAGGCGCGTTCAGGGTATAATGTGTTTAGCTGTCCAATCCGGTTTTCTATCAGTGAACGGATATTGATGAGGTTTCGGACATAAGCTAAACACTATTATACCACACACTGTTGAAATCCTTGGTGATAACCGGCGTGTTATCATCCCCAATAGACAGCAATAGCAGCTGTTGTTAGAGGCCTGCAAAGGTCTCATCAACATCAGTTGACTTACATGGTAACGTTTTTGTCACCCATGTAGGTGAGCTCCTCTGCTGAGTTCAGGGTAAGACTGCCAGCTGCAGAAAAGGGGACAACAAACTTGCCATGGTCTATTGGGTACCATAAATGTCATCTGTTTCCAAGTTCACCATAGCAGCGAGGATCACCTTGTATGTCAGGTTAAGACTACCGCTGCATCATTGGGAACAAGGAAATAATTTCATCAAAATTTCAATTTCAATGCCTTTATCTTATCCTTATTTTTATCCAAGTTGGCGGAATCTATTCATTGAAGGGGGATATTACCCATGGTTGTTATTGATTTCATTTGAATTTTAAATTAATGTTTTTGATCAGTTTAGTTTAGTTTAGTTTTCTTTAGTGGAAGGTTTTGTTTTGAAAAATGAAGGTAGAACATCTAGACAGTGACGAGTTCTTAATCGAATGTGAATGTCGAAAGATCCCCGTCGTGTCTTACCATAAAGCGGCTCTCGCTTTGAAAAGAGAATTGGTGGAAGAACAGGTGAACCTTAAGGGGAATAATCTTGTTGTACATGAAACTGCAGTCAGATCTCCTAAACAAGAAATAGTGACATGTTTTCACAAGCTGGAAGGTGTCAAACATTTGTTCCGCCAAATAACGAATGGAGTTATTACGGCGGATGAGCAATTGCCAGTGGTGTCAACAAAGTTGCTACACATTCAAGGTAGATTAGATCGTATCCGGCTTACACTCCCTTTACAAGAGATAATCAATGAGATGATCTTGGCTGTAAGGGATCTGTGGGAATTACTAGCATTTATAAAAGTAACCGATAAGTTACAAGTAGCTGCAAGACGCTTATATTATTTGAAAATCATCTCAGATGAATCTAGGGCGAAATTAGATCTGGAGAAAATTGCACATAGCCAAAACTCATTACACTCGAACCCTTCGCGAAGGAATTATTTTAAAGATGAACGAACACGTAAGCAAAATGCACGGATAGTTCAAAAATTAGATCAAAACCAACGTGTGTGCAAAAATTTGAGGGCAGAGGCATTTTACGAACAACCGTCTATGCGCAAGACGGAAGTGAACGTTGAATCGTCGTCAGCCGAAAGAATTGGTCGATTAACTCAACATAAAGTAAGTAGAGAATCATCACCTAAAGCAGCACAAATAACATGTTCATCGGCAATAGAACAATGTATATCACGCACTTCCAAAAATGAAACCCTAGCTAACTTTGAAGGGGAATTTTCCAAAAGGTTTTCTTTGGAATATTTTAAAGATAAAAAGAACGGTCGAGTTAGAGATAAAAGGTTAATAATCAGAGGTAAATGTAAACTACAGATAGGAAATACCATCAAATCGATCGAAATCATTTCAAGTCCACCAGCTAAGGTAATTAAATTATCGACGACTTTCCTTTCTGATTTAATCAAGGTTACTTCGTCAATGACTTACCATTTTTACATAAATCCTTTGAATTTAGTACTAACAACAAAATATCTTAGATGTTTACCACCAAACATTCTAATGTTAGAATCAACGCCAGGTGCAATTAAAGTGGGTTCAATTTCCACAACCAAGGACCGTCAATTAATTTGGCAAAAATTTAATAAATCTAATTCACATTCCTACAACAAACATAGTGATAAAGAAGTGTTCCCGGTAGTTCAAGCTGATTCGTTAAGAAGCAGGGCTAATTTTAGAGTAATGAAAAACATCCAAAAAAGGTTAAAGTTAATGGCCAATAACGTTATAACCGCCGCAGTATTACAATCGACTCCGAACTTTCGAAATCGGAAGTGGCATTGTGAGACTGAGCACGGCATTAGGGCGTTATTGGACTATGTGAAACTTACGTCCGTTTACGAAGTGTATTACAACTGGAAATCGCTAGTGAAAACTTTATATCGAAATTGGAAGCGCCGCCGTAGAAAACAGACGCATACGCCATCCACTTTCCCATTAGACCATCTATGTATAATTGGGCATTTACATAGGTGATGTAACGGTAAAGTGAAGATCGGTATTCCCCGCGCGGTTAGAGGATACCGGTATTAGTTTAAGAGAATTGAGTTAAATGAGAGAATGAGGCTGACTCAATTTAGTTACTACAGTTGTTCTTCTGTGGAAGTAAAATTGATTTGGCGCCCTCCTCTCATGATAGTTAGAGTAGTAGCTAAGTTAATATATTTTACACAAATTTTATATAAATCGATATAAACTAACTTAAGATTAAGGAAAGGATGAGGTTGACCCAATCACATTCCATGCACATGGTTCAGCAAAGTGGGATTGGGTTAGCGCCATTCATCAGCACAACGGTCTTATGCTTGTTATCTCATGTCTAGAAATGGGTATTTTCAACTGGTGTTTGAGGCTAACGACGATACTGGTGGCAGCAGCGAGTCTGAGCAATCAGGGTTTGCAGTTCCAAGAGTTTCAGACTGAGCCGGGTATATACTTTGCTGAGGAAGGTAGGGCCAAACTGTCCACCAAAATTTGTACCATAGTGGGGTACTATAACTTATCAAGCTACTGGAGGGAGTGGGAGCACATGAGACTAACGCAAGAACATCTCCGAGCGACATGTGCAGAAAACGCCAATGCGACCGGGTACGTTAGACATTGCGAGGCGTTGTTAAGTCCGATAGCTTACTTGATGGACCAAATCGAGGATAGTAATAGGCTTCTCCAAGCACGCCACGGACAGAAAAAGAGGGCTCCATTGGATTTCCTCGGAGATTTAGCAGGGGACATAATCGGAGTGTTGGGCCAACGGGATGCTCAGAGGTATCAGGAGCAAATCAAACACCTGAATACCGGTGTACTAAAAACACAAACCATGCTCCAACAGCAAATGCATGTATTAGATTTGACCGGAAACATTATCCGTAAGGAGCATGAGGCAATGGAAAAGCATTATCGGGTAATCCAGGAGGAAATCGAGTCTGTGATGGTGCATGAAGAGTATATGGACGTGTTATTCCAGCTATCTGCGGCCATTTGGATGTATAAGGATGTCCAAGGAGACCTGATAGATATACTCTCGGATGTACATCATGGGAGAGCAAGTGTGCGATTGTTACCTCCTTCGCAGTTTGCAAAACAACTATGGGAAATAAGTAAGCAGATCCCCACGAACCTGCAAGTTCCTAGTTCAAGAGCACACTGGATCAATGTATATCGGTTACTGGAGACCAAGGCAGCAATCATCGAGGATCAGATTATTTTCGAAGTTCAGGTACCTCTTATCCAGGGGGAAGAGTACCAGATATTTCACCCCATCCCGGTTCCAACAAGATACCAAGGGGGGTATGCTTACCTCGAGCCACAATACCAGTATGTTTTGGTTAGCCGCTCTAGAGTGTGGTACCAACCAATCTCTGCAAAAAGGTTGGACGAGTGTAGACGCTGGGAAGAAGGAACGGTAATTTGCAAAGCAGGAGGACCAACGTACAAGATTGAAAGTCAAGATGAGCATTGTGAAATGGCGTTGCTCTCACATGCCAATGAGCAACCGAGCCGATGCCCCATACGAACAGCACTACCTTCGATTTACATTCACCCATTAAAGGATAACCGGTGGATCATGGTACTACCCCGCGAAGTAGTCTTTGATCTGGAATGCCAGGAACAATCTCAGGCAGTGGCTATGAACGGGAGCGGAATTCTATCACTAGACCCTGGCTGTAGTTTGAGGGGGGCCTCGGTGGTCATTAAGGCCACGACTACTTACAAAACAGTAATCCGTGCTGATGTTGTTCCAAGATTCAACCTCACGCAGAAAACAGAGAGGCGTACATTAACATTCCCCGCCAATGCGTTAGAGGTCGAGGTGTCCGAACTACAGCAAACCATCCAAGAACTAAAAAGAGAGGAACCGTGGTCCCAAGTCAATTGGCATCACATTGGGAACTATACGGGCACTGGGGCAGCTTTGGTACTAACCTTAATTCTGTTACTCTTGGGATGCAAACTCTGGAATAGACCGTGGAGACAACGGGGACCAATAAGGCAACGGCCAACACCACGGGAAGGCGGAAACCAGGCTGAGGGGGCGCAGGGAAACCTGATCTGATAACAAGGATAGGACGTAGGGTTGGACATTTAATGCTTATTGGTAGTAATAATTAGTAGCCCATAGTTATAATTTAGATATTTAGATATAGGTTAGGTGTTTAATTTAGACAGCCCGGCACTGAGACTAGCTCAGGGTGTGGGAGTTCCCCACGTGGGATGTAAGGAAACTGAATTTCTACTCCTGTCCTCCTTTCATTAGGGCATGAGATCCCTTTTCATCTCAGGGTTTGGGTTTTCCCCACGCTGTAACGGAATTTTATTCAGTTCCGTTATCAACCCAAACATCAAATTTTAACATACGGCATAACCTTCGAGGTGATACCTCAAATTCTACCAAAAGAAATTACCATGCCGTATTTCGCATTGTTATTGGTTGCTTATGTTACTCAGATTACTGTATATATCCATGCAGTAGGTGAATAAACGTAAACCATAATAATATATAATGCAACATTATCAATTTATTTTTGCATCGATATGTCTTGAGGTAAATGGCTTGAAAAAAAAAAAAACTTTGCTATTGAAAATACCTACAATTGCACCTTTCGATCGATTGATTTTTTGTTGATGTAAATAAATTTTTGCGCGTGCATTGAGTAAGCGAAAATCAATGTCACGTTGTTGTACGTTTTTGCGTTCGTACATTTTGATGAATGTACAATAATTTGTTTTCAATTTTTGGTATAAAATGTACAACGGAAAGAAAGAAGGGGAGTTGCGTGCTAGACAGTCAGCCGTGCAGCTGTGTTTAGAAGAGGTAGAGAGTTCAGTTTCTTTTTGGTTAATTTCCTGATATCTAAAATAAAATGCGTTTGTTAACGTGTGTAAAATTTAGTGAAATACAATAATAATTTTAAAAAAAAAAGGTATAAATTAATCTGAAATAAATTTAATTAAGAAAATTGGATGTGTTTATTATCTCGTGATACTATACAGTGTTCATTAAGTTACATAAATAAATTGATGTAATCGGGGAATAAATCAAATCAAGTGCCAATAAATGTGAAATATCCAAAAAATTCGTTTTGTGGGAGTGTTGCAAGTTTGATTTATTTTTGACACCAAAGAAAATTTTTGTTCATTAATTTAAAAATTTAAAATAAACGTTAGTGAAATACATACATTGAAAGACTGATCCGGGAGGTAAATTAAAAGTGCGAGTTTTTAGTCTAGTGCTTTGCAGACTAAATTTTCTTTTTTTTGGTAAGTATGATTTTAGTGCAGTAGAGATACTAACCATTCTAATCGTGGCGAGGTTCCTTAGTTGCTTCTAGCAAAGCTGAGTCTTGCTAGAAGCGAGGGCATCGAAAGTAACCCTGCCCATAGGCGGGACACCCTCTTTCTGCTGAAGACCTCCTCCACGCCATTAAACCACTAATCGTTAAGCTTCTCTATTAATATTTTTTTTTGGTGCGTATTTCTTAGGGTAATTATGTTACCCTAAGAAACCAGAATTAACAACCGTGGGTAAAACATCCGCTTGAAATATGTAGGACCCGCCAGTTTTGGGTCTGAGGACCCCACTTTTCATTTTTTTTTAACCTTTAGATGGTAAATATTAGGCCATCTTTCTCTTTCTCTTTTGTTATTGTGCGGTAATCTAGGTCCCGCATTTCGTCTAACCCCAAAAACCCACGACCACATCCCCTACAAGACTGAGCTGCGGGAATCAAAGCCGCACATGGGGTTAGTGCATGAAATGGGGACAAATTTCTTTAGCGTTAGGGTATACGGTCGTAAGACGGTGAACACTTAGCGTTACACACCGTCATATCCAATTGGCTGGCTCATGTATACATTTTCTTCTAAATTTCCATTTAGAAATGCCGTTTTGACGTCGAATTGCTTCAACCTCATTTGCTTCGCCGCTCTGATCGATGTAAACTTTACCACTGCGGACTGAAGGTTTCTTTATAATCGATACCATATTCTTGCGTGAATCCCCACACTACCATTCGCGCCTTGTAGCGATCAATGCTTCCGTCCGGATTCTTCTTAATCTTGTAGACCCACCGATTGTCGATTACTCTTTGGTTAGTTGGTGTACTTGTATACTCTTCGTCCATTGCACGCTCCCACTGTTCGCGATCACTCGATTGTATTGGTTGCTCGTATGTCCTCGGCTCTTCGCTGGTAGGCAACATTGCACTGTGATGCGTCGATGCAAAAAATATTAGACGCGTCGCTGCCGTGATGGTGCTCCGATCGTGCAATCGTCGATTGACAACATTTTTATTATCAAGATCGCATATCGCGCCATGCTGTTCACGTTGTTCTGGCGTGATGACATCGTTTGCGTCTCCATCATCTGCGCTCTCGTCACTTGCGTTTGCCTTTTCTTCATTCGCGTCAGCTTTTTCTTCAGCTCCGATGTCGAGCGTTGCAATGGATTCCTCCAACAAAAATACCACGTCGCATGATATTTCAACTTTTCCTGTTTTTGGATTTCATGCTCGATATGCCTTCGAACGACTGTCGTATCCAACGAAAATACTTTTGGTGGCCTTCGCGTCGAGTTTAGATCTGCTCATAGACCCTCATGGCATAATTCCTGAGACGAAATCAACAGTATGTTGATCACAAGGCTTCGTCTCTGCAGGTGCTTCTGCAATGTTCATTTTCCTGGTTGTAACATCATTGGCTCGGATTCTGTTGCCACTAATTACGGCTAATTACGTACGATGTTCTGCAATGGAGTTTGTTCTTATTTGCACCGTTTAAAACGAGTTTTGGGTTTTCCAAATAGGAACGCTAAATTAAAGCATGTCTTTCATTTAATGACCATCTACTTCTTCCCTTTCAAGCTATCGTGGCCTTTGTATTCATTCCTAGCTCGTGGAACAGTAGTTGGGACGTTTTATACCAAAAATTGTTATGTCAGATTATATCAACTCTAAGAGTTTTCGCCCAATAAGTCTTTCCTCGAACTTTTTGAAATCGTTAGCAAAAATAGGTGCTATGGATCACCTGATTCTGGATTCTAAATTATCTTGGAATTCCCATCTTGAACAGAAACTTAATAAAGCGGGTGCTATATATTGTCAATTTCGCAGAGCTTTAACCACATCCTGGGGATTATCTTCGAAAATGTTGTGCTTTATGCGTGTGTTGTGTGGTGGCCGGTAGTTAACTTAAATTATTCGATAATGTAACTTAATGGCCTACAAAATATTTCGTGTAGGGCTATTACCGGCGTCTAGTTGGCTACACCACTCATTGCCTAAGAAACCATTATTTTCCATTTTTAGCGTAAACGTTTGTTTTGGGCACAGCATACTATGCTGCTTATCGGATGAAATGCAACGGGGCGTGGCATGTATTAAGAGCATACCAGCAAATTCTCAAGTTTATTTATTTCTTCAGTTCAGTTTCCCTAAATCATTCGCGGTGATTTATCCTTTGGGAGATTTAAGGATGCCTACAGAATTAATGGGTGAACTGTCCAATTCACTAGTCTTCTAAATTGACGGTTCGCACGATAACCTTTGTGCTGGCTTCGGTGCCTACGGAATCTGGGTACTCATTGTTTGGTTTTTCAAGTTGACTCATTGTGCACTCGTTGTTTTATACACTGACTGCAAGGTGGTGCTTAATGGTTCAAGTAATCACTTTATTGATTCCAAGTTCATCAGAGAGTGTAAACATCTCACAAAACTTCTGTGCAGTCATAATAAAGTTACCAGTTAGTGCAAGCCCATCTGATATTGATGGCAACGAGACTGCAAATTCTTTGGCAAAAGCGTTATTCTTTTATTATTTAATAGTGGTAAAGTCGAAATCAAACATTTCTTCCTACATCTGGTAAGCAATACCTTCCTACATCTGGAAACAATTTATTGCTGAACCGAATTCTATTTTAACCAAGGTGCACGTCCTTGAAAAAGGGTAACCTATGAATTATCTTTTCGATTCTGACTGGGCATGGTTGGATTTAAAGAACATCTGAATCGAATGCAGCTGATTCGAACTACGGTATATGATGACTACCGACGAACGTTATCATTATGAAGGTGGCTGTCCTGCTTTTAACGGGGTCAAATTCCAGGTATTTAATTAAAACTCGATTGTTGTAGCTCAATTGACGTTCACATCCTGGCCTAAACTGATAAAGTTTGCCAAGAATGAAGTGGATGGAACTCCACTTTGATGGAATCTCGTGACTTGCACATTGGTTTTTTGTGGCTTTGGGTGTGTAAATAGCAAGAAATTTCAATAAAATAGCGCATATAAAATTAGTATATAAAATTGGTAAAGAGTTTAATGAACCGGACAAAGGGTGCAGTGGTTAAAGCTTCGGAACTTGGACCGGAAGGTACTGGGTAACCCTGGGTTAAGTAACCCTGCTAGAGGCTGGATGCAAAGCGAATTTTCGTCGTCGATTACGATCGGTGATGTTAATAAACACAACTAAGACCCTCTGTTGGAGTGCAGAATTCAGCGCCAACCCACCTTCCACGTTGTACAGGTTGACATGGAGCTTGCAATGTGCAGGTGGTTTACTGTAGTTGTGTGGATGGGTAGTGTCGTACGTGAATGAAAAGTGGGTATTAATTGATCTTTAAAGGACATTAAATCTACTTGACAATTAATACTTCCTTTAGTCCAAAAAACCGTTCCTAAATAATAAACGCCATATTGAGTTGCCTTGGATCAAAACTAACAGGTAAATACCATATCATTGAAAAATTTAGAGGTTCCGGGTGTTTCAGTCTATTAAATTTGTATTGAGGTCAATTTGCGTATCGTATGATCCTTTCTTCTATGCCCAGAAAGAATGTACGTTTTTTCGTTCTTCTGGGACAAAACTAACAGATAAACGCCATTTAATTGAGAAATCTTGGGGTCCCGGCTGTTTTATTATCAAATATTGGTAAAGAGGTCAATTTGCGTATCGCATGGGTTTCGCAAGTATTTTTTCTAAGTCCATAAAAACTTGTACCAAGTAAAAAGCGCACTTCTGAGTAGTTTTGGATCAAAAGTAAGAGATAAATTCCATTTCATTGAAAAATCTAGGAGGTCGAATACCCGTTTAGTATAAAAATGTTGAAGTGGCCAATTTGCGTATCAAATGATTTATCAGAACGTTTTTTCTAAGTCGAGTTGCTCTGGATGAAATCTTACAGATGAACACCACTTCTTTGGGAGATCTAGGGGCGTCGGATGATTTAGTATAAAAAAATTGAAAAATAGGTCAATTTGCATACCGCAATGTTTTTTCGAACATTTTTCCTAGGTCCTAAGTTATTACATAAAACCCTGCCTGCATGTGTTTATTGGAAGCGTTAACAGCAGATGTATCTATTCCATTTAGCCCGATACCCTTATTACAACGATATGATTTAACAAAATAAACTCGGCTCGGTGGAATAGTTTTGCGGCCCCTTTATACCAATTGTTTAACATGAGTCTCAGACAAGGCGTTTTCCCTTATGTTCGGAAAATATGAAATGTTATTCCAATCTATAAAAATGGATCCCGCAGTGATGTGACTAATTATCGTGACATTGTTATTCTGTCCTGGATTCCAAAAGTGGTCGATTGAATTGGTCAACAACGTATTCTTCTTCTATTCTAAACAATGTATTAGCAGACGTCAGGATGGATTCTCTCCGGGCCGCTCAACGGTCACTAATTTAGCATTTTTTCAGAATAAATTAATCAATTCCATTTCCATTCAATCACCGGTTATTGTTGAAAAAGCTTTGCGACATTATTCCTTTAGGTTGGCTAATGTCCGACTTATCAAATCGTAAAATGTGTGTCAAGATTGATATTACGTACTCAGAGTATTTCATTCCTTCGTCTGGTGTGCCTGAAGATAGCCACTTGGGGCCACTGTAACTTTTATTATTTATTAACGACGTTGTGGACTGTTTCACATTCGCTGATTGTATTTTATTTGCAGACGACATGAAAATATTTGCTAACATGTCATGCGAATTAGACCGTGTTTTATTATTCTAACGGGACTTGAACTTTTGAATGTGGATAAATGCCGGAGTTAATATGATTAACGATTTGGGGGTTATTCTGACTTAACGATTAACTCCTACATCGATGCGAGATTGTTAATAAAGCCTATTCCATGTCGGGATTTATTAAGCGGAATTCTAAAGATTTTCACGACACAGACTTTTAAATCACTGTACACTTCGTTCATTCTCAGCTTGAATACGCAAGAATCATAAGGTTCCCGTTCTAAGACTGTCACTCTAAGAAAATTGAGAGTAAAAAAAGCAGTTTCTGTTATTTGTTCTCAAAAAATTACGGCCTTCAGTCACTGGCTTCTAGGCGTACATGTGCCAATGCTACCTTTGCAGGTGATATTATTTGTAGTAAAGTTGATTGTGGTGACATACTTTCGCTCTTTAGGCTCCTCAATGCACCTTACGCTCACGTGAGTTTCTTCGTACTCCAACTACAGCTACCAGTAACTACAGCTACCATGATCTTCCAACGCGCATCCAACGAGATCTTATCACCTTTGTTGAGTATTTTGACTTTCACATTTCTCACAATCCTTTTAAGAGCGCAATCGCTGCAGAATTGAAAGAAATTGCAATTTATTGGTTTTATTTTAGTGCCATTTGTTGTTTTTATTTTGTTAGAACTTTAATTCTTAATTCAAATGGCTTATTTAATTTTTTGTTGTTTTAATTGTTATTTTATATATTTCTGTAAATAACCAATTGCATAGATATGCAATTGGTTCTCCTCTGTCACAAGAGGCTAGATCAGGTGAATATGGGGAAAAGAAAGCAATTCGAAGTCCATTTCATCCAATTTTTGCTGTATTTTCATGATGAATGTGATGATGCATTGTCGATGGAAGAGCTTTTCTTCTTTTTCAAATGTGGCCGATTTTTATAACCTTTTTATTCACCTGTGCTTTGTGCATTCCAGAAGACAGTGACCATATCCGTACTAGCTGATGCAACCACTTTTGCTTTCTCTGAAGCACGTGAACCAGCACCTGAATGGGTAGAAACCCATCGTTTTGACTGTTATTTGGATTCTGTAGTGTAGTGATGGATCCAAGTTTCATCAATCATTATGAATCGATGCAAAAATTCCGTTGAAATATATCCCAACATTGCTTAGAATTGATCATTCGATTCATTTTTGAACATTTGTTAACAAACGCGGCACTTGTCTGGCTGACAGCAACTCTTCGTCATGATGTTGTGTACACATTCATATGAGATGTCTTCCTGAACGCAAGGATTGTGCTTGTGTGGCTGCCTTTTAATTCATTTATTCAATTATAAATGGTTGCATTTGAAGATACAAGGTCATCTAATACTGCTTTCATCTCATCAATGATTTCTTTTGGTTTTAAACCTTTCAATCACTGCACGACTTTCATTTTTTCCATATTTTAGAAGAATCAAAACTGACATTTTATTCAACAAATCCTTAAATGACAGCTGACATGAAAGTCTATGATTTGTTGTTCGTTTTATTTATTTTCTTTCCAACTCGCAAGATTCACACTTACTTTAAATATTCTAATAGTTTTGAAAGGACCCAAAATGGGAGTCACACAATTTGTACACCCCACACCTTTCAAATGATCGAAATCGAATTCCTAATCAAATTGGTGGGTTAAGCAACTCACTAGAAATGAATGAAATATTCACAGTCTAGAGTCTCTGCGTGGGTCGGTCGGTCTGCTCTGGATGCAATTTGGGCATACGAGTTTAAATTAAAACAGATTAGGAATTTTCGAGGAACCAGTGGTCGGTCAACTTACAATTAAACCTGCGCCGCCCAAATTGTAACATTTGATCTAGCTATGATATCGGGATGATTCTTGGACCAGAATTTATTACAAATTAATTACATTGAATAAGTTAATTCAAGTCCACCCCTATAACCAGAATGTCATCAGATTTTAGGAAAACTGTTGCAAAACGTCTTGTCGAGAGTAGGTCAGCCTTATCCAGGTGTGTAATAAATTATTTTTGTGTTAGGATACACGGAATTGACTGCTAACGATAGTGGCTTCAAAAAGGTAATTTTATGGTCGAATTTACCACCGTTAATAATTTATTGCACTAGACCGCCACCAGATAATTTGTCTAATGTTATACCCCGTGGTCGTAATAAATTATTAAAAGTGGTAAAATCGACCGTTAAATTAAAAATTTGAAGCCATTAACGTTTTGAGCCAACTTCGTCTAACCAGGCACAAAAATAGTTTATTACACAACGCAATAAAGTTGACCTGCTCTTCACAACAACCACGCAATAACTTTATATTCCATATCTGGTGGCGGTCTGGTGTAATAAATTACTAAATGTGTTAAAATCGACCCTTAAAAAGCCTCTACCGTTGGGAGTCAATTCCGCGCATCCTGACACAAAAATAATTTATTACACACCTAGATAAGGCTGACCTACTCTCGACAAGACTTCGTGCAACAGTTTTCCCAAAATCTGGTGACATTCTGGTGTAAATTTTTTTTATTAAAGTTGGTTAAATTGATGTTTTTGAAATATATAATCGTTTTGGGGTAAAATTTACCCTTAGGCAAGTTATAGGGGTGGTCTTGAACTAACTTATTCAATGTAATTAATTTATAATAAATTCTGATCCAAGAATCGTCCCGATTTCGTAGCTACATCAAATGTTACAATTTTGGCGGTGCAGGTTTAATTGTAAGCTTAACCGACCACTCGTTCCTCGAAAACGGTAATTGTAATAAAATCGGGATTTGTTAAAACAAATCATAGTACAGGTTTCATTGAGGCGTTCTAATTTGTTCGGTGCAGGTTTAGAGCACTTCAAAAGAGATACATTAAGTAACATCCGGCCACGTATGTGAAGTTATCCCCGGATTTTATCCCCGAAATTTAAAAAAATTAATCAGGGAACACTATCATAATTATATACCTCTAACTCTTGTGTGAAGTTATCCCCGCCCCGTTTTATATTATATTTTATTCCAAATACTCTTCATACGAGTATGTGAAGTTAGCCCCGAATTTTATTATATGAAAAATCAAAATGTATATTAAAATTATTTTAATTTGCAAATCACACAAAATAAATGTAATAATTTAGTAAAATGAAGTAAAATAATTTTTAATTTGGCAAGATAATTTGGATATAGGACGAACAAACACATATCTCACATTTAGGAAAAAGTAAAAGAATCGGACCGTTGCAACTTAGCGAAATTAGGCTCCGACCAAAATATTTCCATTTAATACATTTTTGACCAAAATTTACATTTTAATTTGACATGAAAAATGTATTAATTTGTCGGATCAGATCTATAAGGTTATGAGATGGCCAGGCCCATACCTCACTTTTCGCAAAATATGAACAAAATCGTACCGTTGCCATCTAGCGAAATTAAGCTCAGAGCAAAATATTTTCATGTAATACAACGGTATGATTTTGTTCATACTTCGCAAAAAGTGAGGTATGGGCCTGGCCATCTCATAACCTTATAGATCTGATCCGACAAATTAATACTTTTTTCATGTCAAATTAAAATGTAAATTTTGGTCAAAAATGTATTAAATGGAAATATTTTGGTCGGAGCCTAATTTCGCTAAGTTGCAACGGTTCGATTCTTTTACTTTTTCCTAAATGTGAGATATGTGTTTTTTCGTCCTATCACCAAATTATCTTAATCTTGCCAAATGAAAAATTATTTTACTTCATTTTATTAAATTATTACATTTATTTTGTGTGATTTGCAAATTAAAATAATTTTAATATACATTTTGATTTTTCATATAATAAAATTCGGGGCTAACTTCACATACTCGTATGAAGAGTATTTGGAATAAAATATAATATAAAACGGGGCGGGGATAACTTCACACAAGAGTTAGAGGTATATAATTATGATAGTGTTCCCTGATTAATTTTTTTTAAATTTCGGGCATAAAATCCGGGGATAACTTCACATACGTCATCCGGCCAGTGAAGTACTACAAATCTATGCGAGAATAGACACATTAACCACTAAAACGTATCAGCAGTTTCTCAGGTTAAACTATTCAGAAATTCTGCTCCAGCCTAATACAGATTAAATGTATCATTATATCTCTTAGCTTCTGTCACAAAATTCTTAATAATTCACTTCAGAAGGAAATTAACTAAACCACCGATCAAAAGTATGGTGGCCCATGAAAGATTAAATATTTATTGCCCATTTTCATTTTAATTCAAAACAATAAAAATCCAATTAATAAAACCTAAACTACGATAAATAATGAACTTCGCCCAAGTTAAAGAACAAAAGACCAAAAATAAAATCGAGAACATGAACACTAAACGTCTTACTACAAAGATAATGGCACCAAGAAATGTATGTATCCCCATATTATTATATTATCGTTATCTTACACACTCGTAAGTGTGTGTGTGTGTGTGAATATACAAAAGAAACAATGTGATATAGTGATAAGAGATAAGAAGAACTCAAGAATATCTTTTCCTAGATTAATTTCTAATGATTTCTTACTTTTTGTGTGTGTGTGTATGCTGGGCGTTTAGTTATATTTTTTTATTGTTACGCCTTAGATAAGTCTCTACATTGTGCGTATGTATAACTTAGGTGGCAAATTGCTCTACAAACCGTAAAACAATAATAAATAATCTACGAGTATATATGTAGGAGAGATGTTGGTGATTTTTCATGTATAAAATATTAGGGATACATCGAACATCGATCAATCACACATCGCCTATCACATAATTAAATTTCAATTTTTGGTTGGACAAAAGCCAAATTTGATTTAATCATTGAATTTTTATTGTTTGTCTTATTAATGAACTCTACATGTATCGAGTGTTGGTACCTATATTATGTATTGTACCATCATGTTGCTTTTTTATACTCTAATCTACTTATATTGCTGATTATAGCAGGAGGCTGGTCAAGCGACATTTAATTTTGATCATCATTTATTTGTCATTACTTCATCATTTTGGGGTTTTCATGCAACAATAATATACATAATTGATTGCTGATTGGGTATAAATGAAATTAGGGAGGTGTGGGAACTATTTTTCGTTGTGCTTTTGATTTATTTCGTGTTTTAAAAATTAAGGCTGTATGCCAAACATAAGGGCAAGTTTAATGGTGTTTTTGATTGATAGCAGCCTCTTTAAGCAAGCTGACTCAGATATGATTCAAAAACGAAGTCGGCTCTATATGGGAGGACTTCATTTATGAATCTTTTTCTCGATTTCGTCTTGATTCGCTTCCGACTCAAGCGTTATATGCATTTTAAACACAATTTTGAATTGGATCTATGATTCGTTCTAAATTCAGAAAACTAATTTAAATTTAAATCAGAAAGTTGAAACAGAAAAGAATTGCAAAATTAAGTCTTTTTCACTTCGTAATATCGGTTCGGAATAGATTAGTCGTTTTTAAACCGGAAATATATGAAATACATATTTTTGAGAATAAAATATAAGATCCACGATCTTCTTTGTAAACACCTTTCAGAGTGTATTTTGTGCAGGCATAATAACCTGAATGTCCTTTGGTAAAAGAACGTAATTTCACATTTTTTTTTTTATATTTCAAGATTTTTTTATCTACATTTGTGTTTGAGCGGCAAAGGCATTTTTCTTGATATATTTGATTGGGGGAGTTTGCGAGAGTTTCTTATCAAGAACAACTCCTAGATGTTTCACTTGATATTTGGGTTACCGAACACTTCCTTCGAAAAGAATTGGTTCTGCTTTAGGAGCTTTAGAAAACTTGTTTTCGTGGAAATGAATAATTTCGGTTTTATTGTGATTAATTTTGATGTTCCATTTTCTTGCATAGTTGGAATACCGACTGAGATATTTTGAGAGGCGAGTGGTTGACTTTTTGACACTGACGGAAGAGGTGAATATATTGATATCGTCGGTGTAAATTTGAATTTTGGTTTCTTTGTTATTTGGTTTTGGTATGTCGTGAAAGTAGAAACAGAAAAAAGGGTGGTCCTAGGACCGAACCTTGTGCGACTCCCGCAAGTAGTTTTGGTGGTGGAAGAATGGTTATTAAGGTGAACATAGAACTTTCGGTCTCTGAGGTAGGAGTAGATCAGCTTGATAAGATAGTAAAGGATACCGCGATTGATTAATTTGTAAATTAGCCCATCGTGCCAAACTGTATCGAAGGCTTTTTCAACATCTAAAAGAGCTGCGATTGTCGGTCGGCCGAACCGTTTGAAGTTTTTGACAGTATTTCGAAGTCTCATAACAGCTTGGGTGGTACAGTGGTTGGCGCGAAATCCAAACTGCTCCTCGGGAATATATGGTTTAATTGAAAGGAGTAATCTATTAAGAATGGCTATTTCGGGAGTGTTATGGGACGGGTGTTTTCAGTTTTATTGGGTGGCTTGCCTGGTTTAGGTATGGGGACTACTTTACCGATTTTTCAGCAATCTGGAAAGTGGCCTGTTTTAATTATTGCGTTAAGGAGATCTGTGTATTGACTGATTGCCTTCTCGTCGCAGTACAGCGTTGGGTATACAATCGTTCCCGGGGGCTTTTCTTTTATTCAGGTGGTTCAATATAACGGAAATTTCTGCTACTTCGACTGGTGGGATGTTTTGATTGACTGGTGGTAACGCGATAAAGCTGGCAGTAAAATGAGGGTCTTTTAAAACTTCATTCTGTGAGTGAACTCTCTCGAAGTGGGATGCAACGTGTTCTGCGATCTGCTGGGGATCAATAATTGAGTGTGGATGATGAGTGATCTGGCAGATCTGATTATTCGATTTGCCGTTGAGTTTTCGGATCTCATTATTGGGTATTCTTTTCAGTCTGTTTTGGAAATTTTTGTTTTTTAGTTGTTGAAACCAGAACGAAATTAGTTTGGATAGAAAATTTATTTCAGATTTCACCATAGATCCGGGATATCTGTAGTGAAGTCGGTTCATGTGGTTACGTTTTTTAATGAGATGTTGTAGTTCGGATGGGAGTACAGCTTTATCTTTGACTTTTGAGATCGATATTGTTTTTTTGATGGAGTGCTGGATCGTATTTGAAAAGTTGAAAGCGAATGCTTCAATCTGATTCGTAGTGGTCATGGGAGGATTATTTGGAAGATTTTGATATAAATGGACTTTAAATTTTTCCCAGTTGGCTAGAGAATAGTTTCGGAATATTTTTGGTGAGTTATTTATGATTTTGACTGGGATTCCGAATGTTACTGGGAGGTAATCGGAACAGAATTCATGCAATACTTGCGGCTAGTTAGTAAGAGTTATGTTCTTGGTGAAAACTAGGTCGATAATTGAGGATTCCTTTGGGAATGTGGGCTCGTGAGGAGCGTTTAGAAGTAAATTTGAATCTACGCAGAGTTTATAGAGGTCCTCCCCATTCTTGTTTTTGAGCGGCAGTTCCACAAGGTGTGTCTGGAGTTGAAGTCTCCCGCCACTATTATTTTATTGCTGCTTTCGGTGAGATATTTGATATTTCGCCTGTTAATTTTCCTGACGTATATTGAACAGACTGTAATGTGGTTTTTTGGATTCCTACGTCTATTAACGTTGCCTCAGTTTCGTCAGTGATGAACGCTCGAGCTTTGCAGTGAGGAATGCTTTCTTGTATTAAGATGCGGTTCCTCCTGATCCCGCCGTGTTCCCGTCCTGTCTAGCTGTGACATAGCCGACGAAGTTTAGCCTATGCCGTTCGCTAAGGTGCGTTTCTGATAGAAATACTAAGTGCGGTTTGTGACGAGACGTCAGATGCTCCAGTTCTTTTCGCCGAGTCGTAGAGACTAGGCTATTGACGTTTAGAGAAATGCTAAGGAGTTGTTCTTTCATTTGAAATTGGGTAAGGTGGTTAAAAATCTCATGAAGGCAAGGCGTTTTTCGGCGGCGATTGTTTGAGGAATGTTATCATATTCTGTGAAAAATTGATCACATTTCTCTTTGAGGTCAAACAGGTTGGTCCTGAACAACTCCGTGCATTCCTGCATTAGGCGATTTACGCTATTGCTGGAAGGCGAGGGTGTGGGAGTGCCTTGAGTAGCTTTCGCGAATGAAACTCTGTCTCTCCGCAGCCCGAGCCCTGAAGGGAATCTTGCTTGATCTGGTTTGCGAGGAGCAGTTCTAATTAAATACTTTTCTCTTACCTGGCACTTGCTGTAGTTTGCCGGATGCTGCTCCCTGCAGTTGACACACTGGTTTAATTATAAATTCGGCCCTGTACAGACAGAGCAGACGGATTGATTGATTAGTTTGAAACTTTATACTTAGGCTTTTTTTACAAATTGGAAGATATTGTTCGATTTTGGCCGAAATCATTCTACCGGAAGTGACAGCTTCCATAGGAGCTTTTTTGTTTTTGTAACTATATAAACTGACTATAACTTTAACAAATTTCCAAAATTTAAGCGGAAGTGACGATTTTTGACAAAAAACGGGTTTCAACAAAAATTCGTCCCCGAACAGCCGAGATGGAATGACTGATCGAAATACAATTTTATATTTCAGCTTCTCCCACAAATTGGGAGATCCAAGTGAGTTTTGGCCGAAATCGTTCTACCAGAAACAACAGCTTTTATAGGGGTTTTTCCGTTTTTCCACCGGAAGTAACAGATTTGAAAATATAACATTTACGAGAAAATTAGTTATGAACAAACAGATTCTAAACTAATTTTGCAACAATACTGGTTCATATTAGTTTTCCAATATTTAAGCGGAAATGACAGTTGTTTTGAAAACTTTGTTTTTCAGTAAACATTTGATCCCTCTGGTACAGCCGATGCGGATTGATTGATAGCGATGAAACTTCATACTTAATTTTTCACCATAAATAGGGATATCCCAGTAATTTTTGGCTGAGGTCGGTCATCCGGAAGTGACAGGAGCTTAGCATTTACGAAAAAGTTGTTAAAATAAAAATATGGAAAATTTCAAACCAAATTATTTCAAATCATATTTTAAATGCTACAACTGTCAGGCGCATAATCACACACACAAATTCTGCGATAGGGTGCGCTGCGAGGTAGACAAAAAGCTGCAAAGAATGAGAGATAACAAGGGAAAACAAATGCAACTAAACAGCGCCAAAGTAAAAGAAGGCACAGCACATGCACAAATGGATTGAGAAAAGTCATATCCTGCAAGAAATACTACAGAAGCTCAACGCTATAAATTCACACCTGACTGAACAAGAACAAAGACTAGAATCGCTGGTCTGCTGGAGCGACTGAAAAAACAAGAACAGAGACTAGGAACACTGGAAAATACATCGATGTGCCAAAATAAAAGAATAACGGGTGCGTCAATTAAAACTTGAGAAGTCATTGACTGGAATTGAAATGGGTCATTGAATTGCTACCGGAAAAGCAAGTGGCCTTGCGCAACCCATTCCAGAAATACATAGAAGTATTTTTAAATACAAAAAATTGGAATGTGTTTACTCTCAGAAAGTCATTTTACCAGAACCTCGTATGCCATAACACGTGGATACCAGTGCTATCAAGCAGAAAGAGCTAGAGGCGGCACAGCAATCTTTATGAAGGATAATATTAAACACCAAGAAGAATTAAAAATAGAGGAGACTGCTATGCAAGTAACTACATTATCTATTGAAACCAGAAATAACAAGAGCTATAGTATATCAGCAATCTACTGTCCACTCAGATATAACCCAAAAAAAAGAAGACTACATCAAACTTCTTAAATCGCTTGGTAATGCCACATTCTGGGGTTCTATTAGAACAACTCCGAAGGAAGATAGCTATTTGAAGCAGGCAACACATTCAAATGTGGGTTTCATTCCAGTAGAAAACCAACTTTCTGGCCTACGGACCCAACTAAAATCTTTGACCTTCTGGATTTATAAATATCAAGAGGTTTCTCCGAAAATTACTTAGCAGTCGAAAATGAAAAAGGACTATCGTTAAGAAGGAAAGCAAGCCCCCAAGACTAACAAATAACAAGGCAGACTGGGAATACTTTCGGCTGCTAGTCGAGGAAAGCGTCCGTCTACAGGTGCCGATCTCAAACGCTTACAAGATAGAAGTAGAACTGAAAAGCCTCACTGAAAGTGTAAAAAAGCGGCCTGGGAAAGTACTCCTGATCAGCAAGAAATATTACAAAAAGTTTTTACTATCCAGTTGAAGTGAGCGGGTTGGTTAACGAGAAAAGAAGAGCTCGTAAGACTTAGCAGAGAACTAGAGCCTCTTAACTTAAACTACTTATAAAGGATATTAAGAATGAATCAGTTGCTAGCTTCCTAAGTAACCTGACAGGCAAACCTGACACGGAATATTCCCCGTAGAATACCACTAAGGGTTTAAAAATACCTAAAATGCAACTGCCACCCGTAAAAATGGTTGATGGAAGTTGGACTTGCAGCCAACGGAGAAAGCTGATCTGTTTGCCAAACACCTAGAAAATAATTTCAAACCACCTACTGGACAAGCGGATAGTGAACATTTAACACTTATAAGTAAAATAGAAGAGGTATATGTGATACCAGTTACTCTGAAAGAAATCAAGCAAGAAGTAAAAGACCTCAAATAAAAAAGGCTTTGGATACGGATTGATAACGGGGCAAATAATCAAAGCCATACCTGAAAAAACACTAAAGGAACTACTACACACACAAATATTATAGCAGCAGATCAATTTGGGTTCCGAGAAAGGTACTCAACGATCGAACAGGTACATAGGATCACTCATAAAATTGAAGAGGCGCTGGCAAAAAAGAAAGTATGTTCAGCAATATTCTTTGACGTGACCCAAGCATTTGATAAGGTTTGGCACCCTGGTCTGGAATTTAAACTGCAACGAGATCAACGCCCGTTACTCCTGGATGAGACAGGCAAGGGAATACCCAAAACTAAAGAAAATATTGGCAAGGGCGCCACAATGTAGTGTTTTGGGCCCTGTATTATACGCACTGTATAAAAATGATCTACCAAACACAGTAGAAGCTAGAATAGGAACGTTTCCTGATGACACAGCTGTTATGACCATTGATGTTAGTATTGTTGAGTCCACAATAGGAAACTACAAAATCTTTTGCTGGACAAAATAATGGAGAATAACTCTAAATGAATCGTAATCAACACATATAAACTTTACAAATAGGAAATTAAAATATATTCCGATTAGACTGAATTCGCAACAAATTCCATATTTTGATAACGCTAGGTACCTCGGCGTACCATGACGCTAAACTCCAAGCTCAGGTGGCTGAATGTAAAATTCAAAAAAATGCACTGGCTTATTGGAAGAAAATCCGAACTGACAACACACAACAAATTGCTGTTATATAGACAAATCCTAAAACCTATTTGGATGTATTCAGATATTAAGATCATACAAACATTTCAATACAACGTACTACGCAGCATTGTGAATGCTCCTTGGTACATTAGAAATGACAATCTCCATCGAGCATGACAACAAGGAGCTGCAGAACCTACTAGATTAGAATTAGTGGTTCCCTGAGTCGCTGAAATCAATGAAGGACTGGCAGAGCTGAGATGAACTGACAGGTTTCATCCCATAGGAATCGACTACTAAACTAATAAAACAATTACTAGATAATCAACGAGATTAGTTGTAATATTATACGAGTTTTGATAAAAAAACTACTACTACTAGGAATCAAACTTCATACTAAAGCTTTTCCATAAATTAGGAAATGTATGTGAAATATTGCAGTTTACATAGAAGCTTTTTCAATTTTTGAAATGAAAATTACATTTTTAGCAAAGGTTGACGCGGGTATTGGCCATTACAATTACAATCTTCCAAAAAATGAAAATTTTCGTTGTCGAAAGTACTGAAAATAATAATAACTCTATAGAACAACCGTTAAGGTCTTTTCCATTGATTCCCCATTTGTTAAAATCGGTTAAGTACTTTTTGAGAAAAAAGTTTGTTCAGTTAATGTCACTGTGTGTTAAATTGTTAGTAAATATACCCCCCTCCCCACCATCGAAGCAAAGTTTATTTAACCTTAACCTGAAAAAGCGTCGCGGTTTATTTATATCTCTGCGTACAGTTCCCCGTAAATTCAAAATTCATCGGAGCACAATAACAACAGCCATCAATTTTATTTAATTTGTTTTTTAAATAAACAAACAAAATACATTTTCATTGTTAAAACAAATAAAAATAAAAATTGACTTTTCATTTTAACACGAGAGCGAACTTTATCATTTCATTTTTTTTTTATATATATTCGATTCGCACAAGAAAATCACTTTGCACAGATTTATTTTCACAAAATTTAAATAATTTTTAACATTAAATACGAACGAAAATTCTCACCGATAAATAAATAAAGCACAATACGAGCTTTGTCAATAAAACGCTGAACGAAAAAATTGTTTTTCCAAAGAAATCATTTTCACTTAAAGTTGTTTTTTCGCGCTACAAAATACAAAACAATAAATAAGTTTAATGCGTAACATGATTAGGGGGGTGGTGAGGTGCGACACCTCCACCGCCAAAAAGCATCTAAGTAGATAAAACACTTTGCACGTTGTTTGCTTGGTATTACCGCATACTTAGCTTTACGGCATTATTACTGTACATGGAAAACCTACCAAAAATGTAAAACAATTAAAAATTATTGACCTCATAAATTACTTTGAAAGAAAAATGTTTTTCTGTTTATTTTTTATTTCAAATTAAGATTTATTTATATTAAAGTTAACAGCAAACAAACAAAAAAATTGAAAAATTTTATTGTGTGGAAATTTCCATTTCTCTCTTTTGTTTGGTTAATATTATTTGTATTTAGTTTAATTTTTGTTATTTTTGTAAAGGGTGTTTTTTTAGAGGTTCACAATTTTAAATCAGTCCGTTCAGATCCAAAGTGTAAAACTTTTCTGTACGGTCGATAACCAAATACGGTCCAGTATATGGTGGTTGCAGCGATCTGCGTACTTGGTCAGTCCGTATCTTTACTAATGAAAATATGGTACGTAGTATGTCGAGAAGCCGGTACAGGTTGAATTTCATCAAAGTGTCGTCGTTAGTTCGTAATAAAGTCTGATTGTAAAATTTGATGCTTCGTAGTATCTAAAAATGTTCCAGAAACTCGGGTCGTACATCCGTAAACAATTTCGGCTGGAGCAGCTTTTAGTTCGTCACCGTAAGTCGTTCGTAGTCCTAGTAAGATTGAAGGAAGGGCACCAGTTCAATCAGTTCATAATGGTAGATTTGACGACACGATGCCATCTCTCGATCATGCTATTACATTTTGGATTGCAACTAGTTGTTCTCCTGTGCTCAACAACGAGTAAGTTAGTCCGTAAGTTGGTTCGTAACGATGAACTCTGGAACACCAAAGCGAGCTATCCAATGCGAGTAGACAGCGAAAGCGATGGTTGCAGCAGTTATGGGGCAGCGACTATATCTATCAATGAATGTGACGCATTACCGCTGAATATCAGAAACTGGACCAATGATATCGAGATGAATACTCGAAAAACGTTCAGGCGTTAATTTTTAAGTAATAAGCCGAGATTTTATGTGTCGAGAGACTTTAACCTTTTGGCATGCGACACAACTTTGAGCCATCTTCTGAACGTCTTTTTTAATTGCTGACCAGATAGCATTCTGAGTCAAAAGTTTGATGGAAGCTTTAGCGCCAGGATGAGAAAGATTGTGAAAAGGATCGAAAACTTGCTTTCAGAATTTTAGGGGAATGAATGGCCTAGGTGTAATAGTAGAAATATCGCAATAAATTATATTTTTCCAATTGAAAAAAACGGGAAATTTCTCAAGTTTGAGAACAGAGTTACTCCTTAAAATTTTTTGAAGTTCTTCGTCATTGGTCTGAGCATCTGCGATGATAGCATACTCAATACTTTCGGGAATATACATTTGTTTAATACGTGAAAAAGCATCTGCGACAACGTTCCAGTCCAGAAATGTGCTGAATATCAATCGTGATTTGACCAATGAAATATAATTGTCGAAATTGACGTGGAGATGCTTTTTCGAGTTTCTGATTAAAAGCGTAGACGAGTGGTTTATGATCGGTTTAAAGCAGGAATATACGACCCTCGAGAAGATTGAGAGGTACTGAAAATAATCCGAGTGGTTGCCAAGTGTCTAATATAAACTGCTGAACCACCGTTCCGATCGCCGTTTCAACCATGATGGCCAGGGGTGCTGAGGATGATGGATGAATAAGTAAAGTAGCATCTGCAAGCGTATTTCACAGTTATCAAACGCTTCGATATGTTCAGATGACCATTGTATTTCAACTCGACTGTTCTTAGCATAACCTTTTAGGTAGTCGTTCAACAATTACCTGGAATGAAGCGTCGATAAAAGTTTATCATGCCTTAAAAGCGCTTCAGTTGTTTAACAGTCTGCAGTCGTTCGAAATTTTTGATGACTTGAACCCTACCTTGTCCAGTTAGCAAAGGACATAAAAAGACAATTTCGGTTTTTGCAAAAACGCATTTGGCAAGTCCATATTCTTCTAATTTAGTAAAAATAATTTTAATATGTTCGAGATGTTCGTCATAATTACGAGAGACAATGAGCACGTCGCCCAAATACACAAAACAGAAGACAAGCCCGCGTAGTGCTGAATGCATAAGACGTTGGATCGACTGTGCTGCATTTCTAAGGCCGAAAGTCATTCTACAAAATTCAAATAGTCCGACAGGTATCAAAATTGCTGTTTTGGAATGTCAGGACAAGGTATATCGTTGTGAATATAGTGCAGCCCTCGAGTTGTTGTGTAAAGTCCTGGAGATGTGGAATCGTAAATCTGTCTGGAGTCGTGACTTTATTTAATGCTCGAAAGTCTCCACAACGTCTCCACTATCCATTCTTTTTAGCGACTAAGTGTAACGGACTGGACCAAGGACTGCTACTTTTTCTACAAATTCAGAGTTTCATCATGTTTTCGAATTCTGTCTTCGCAATGGTGAATTTGTCTGGTGCTAGTCGTCGTGGTTTGCATGTTACCGGTGGTCCCTACGTTTCACTTTTGTGAGCCACGTTATGTTTTGTATTGTTAATGTTAACTTGCCTTGAATCACGGCTAAAAATTTTGAGATCACGTTAAAAACTCCCTGATCTGTTGCTGACCTGTCGATTCTAGAAACAGTAGTAATATCGTAGGAGGGAGGGGTACTATTTGTACTGCATATCAACCCAGTTTTCGTCAAAAAAATCCGTACCGATGATAGGCGTCGACACGTCAGCAACGATGAACTCCCAGGAGAATTCACGACGTAGCCCGATGTCAAGTCTTAAGAATTTAGTTCCATACGCGTTTACCGAAGAACTGTTCGCTGCAAACAACCTAAATGATGGATCGACTCTTGGATTCCGAACAAAACGAGCTGGCAAAACCGAGACATCTGCACCTGTATCAATTGAAAAATGAGTCTGAAGAAAAATTTCGAAGGTGGTTAGTTTTAGTTACGTCATTGTACACCGCCAATTGTGAATGACTTTTTATTTTTTTGAAGGATTGTTACCGGCTAAATTATTTTATACAAATTTGCAATTTGGTTTACATTTAAACGCTTTTGTGCCGAAATGATAATGATAGAAACAGATCAAATTATTTTCGGCTGAAGGTTCACCATAAAATGGATTGAAGGAATTTCGAGAATTTGGCGAATTTTTCCATGAATTGCGAGTTTTAGAGTTTGATCGAGAATTGTTACTCGAGCGTTGAACTAGAATTTTGATTAAAGATTTCCTCAATATCCGATAACAATGTTTTTTTGAATTCCGAAAGTTAAAGCGTTGAATTTGGATTAGTAGAGCAGGAAGCAGAAGTCTCAATAGAATTTATATGTGCTTGGGCTGAACTGACTGGTACAACCTCTTCCTCCAAAATTGACGAAGTGTTGTTTCCACCATTACCAGCATTCAATTTCATGGCGCTTAACAGTTGAGACGGCTTCCTGTCCCCAACTGTCAAGCCATGCATAATATTGTTAAGTTTCGTTTGCCCTGATTCGCTGAGGACCCGGATCACCTCAGCTTTGGACGTAGAATAAGGTGTATTACCCGTTGGGCTAGTAATGGTATACACAAAGATGTCGTGGAGTCGTGCATCAAGCGCTCCCACCGCATATCGTAATATCTGCCAGTGCAAATTGCTGCTTGAGTATTTCAAACCACACATTAGGATTTTGTGAGTGAAGTGGCTGTGGAGGCTTAAAAGCCACTCGAGCAATCATTCGCGCATTGGCGGTAAATTAAATGAATTTATATTTATACGTGAGACAGCTCTGGTCATCAATGATGAGTCCAGCCAGTTGAGTGGCCGTTATCGATATATTGGGCTCCTCCTGCTTGATGCTGATGTTAAGTCTGCCGCACTCGTTGGCAAAAGAGTAGTTGGTGGATCATTCACACCTTGTGCAACGCGCCGAAACAAAACAGCAAAGTTAAGGAATAAGATTGAAAACACAAATAAAGTGAAAGCAAAACACATTTTAAATATAAGTAAATTTAAGATAAAAAACGATTTACTGTCAGTTTATCGTGAACAATTTAGCGTAGAACAATTTATCGTAGAACAGTTTATCGTGAGGACAATTTATCGTATACCACAATTAATATCTTGGATTTGAAGCATCTTGAAACATAAAACTTTTTCATAATGTATTTCGTATAAGTATTCGGTCATTTGTTAACCAATTATGATGAGATATGTTATGTTGGATGGAAATGAGATTCTTAAATGATTTTTGGAAGAAGTAATGGAATATTTCCAGTCTTACTAGTAACTTTTTTGCATCATGAGCCTTTGATAGATGCCTGCTTACGTCGCCTCTAATCTGGAGAGCAGAAGCTGATGTGTTATTGGTTTTTTTTGGCATCAACAACTTGCTCTAGGTTTTTTTTTTTAGGTTTCAGTGGTTGCTTACTGCACACTTAGGCCAATTTTTTTTTAAACCCATTGTGATACCACTCATTCACTCCACATCATTAATCCACCTACTTCACCTACTCACACAACTACAGTATACCACCTGCACATTGCAAGCTCCATGTCAACCTGTACATTGACATGGAAGGTGGGTCGGCGCGTGACTCCGAATTCTGCACTCCATCAGAGAGTCTTAGTTGTATTAATTAGCATCACCGATCGTAATCGATGATGAAAATTCGATTTGCATCTAGCCTCTGATGGGATTCGAACCCAGCACCTCCCGGTCCAAGTGCCGAAGCTTTAACCACTGCACCACTTGTCCGGTCCTGCGTAATGTAAACTTGCCCTAACAGGTAGTGTCAATAAGCAGAAGCAGATTTTTTCTGGAATCATTTTCAATAGACCACCTTATTCATTTAGAGTTACCCAGCGAGCGAATTTATCAAGCAATTTTCGCTCTCATATTACTTTCAAATATAATTTAAATAGATTGACGATATAGAACTGAAAATTTTACAATTTTACAAAAATAAAGAATTGCTATCAAACATTCTCATTTGAACATTCTAAAATGAATGAATGAATGAATATTCTAAATTGAAACAATCAAAACGGAAAGCTTCCATAATCGTCGATTATAACCGGAAACACACGAAACGCACTCTGTGGAAGCAATAGCGGACAAGTTCAAATTTGGAGTTGGGTTACTCAACACTAACATCATCAATTTGTAATTAACTTCATACCTATTAGCCATCATATTTTCGTATTCAGGTTTCTTGGGCGTCACTTTGATATTACGTTTGTCAATATACAAGCCCCAAGTGAAGATAAATTTGATTGAATCAAGCATCCTTTCTACACACAACATCATGGAATCGTGAACAAAATACTACAATACGGCGTCAAAATATTACTGGATGAGTTAAATGTTCAAATCAGAGGCGCTCACGTGGTATATCGCGGCCCCAGCAGTTCGAACTCCGTATACGTTCAGTTTTTAAACAACAAAGAGGCATGAACCAATCTTCTAGTTTTGTTCTAAAATCCGTTGGTTGAAGACACGTATTTCCTATATAAACGCCAATGCGAAGTAGTTGCGAAAAACGTCTATCATCTACATATATACAACGTACAATAACCCTTTCAACATCATATACGTTCAAATTGCCCGTTTAATTTTTGAAGTGCTTCAAAATCATGTTAACTGCGAATATTACGATTTCTTGATTTCGTCGGAGATCAGTTGTAAGGTGGCCATATTCCAGAAGTTCTACCAATTCTACAATACCATTTTCATCCAACATACACAATCTCTTCAAAATCGGTTAAGAAATGGCCTAGTTTCTTCTCAGACAGCCATATTCCAAATTTCTTCCAAAAATCATTTAAGAATCCCATTTCCATCCAATATACAAAATATGATCAATATCGATTAAGAAGTTACCGAGTTCCATCCCAAGTGGTCATATTCCAGAACTTTTTACGAAAATCATTTGAACAACCCGTTTCCATCCAACATAATCGCATCATAATTGATTAATAAAATAACGAGTTCCACCCCAGGTGGCCATATTCCAGAAACTTTTCAAAAATCATTTAAGAATTCCATTTTCATCCAACATTCAAAATATTATCAATATTGGTTAAGAAATTACCGAATTCCGCCCCAAGTTGCGATATTCCAGAACTTCTTCCAAAAGCCATTGACGAATCCTATTTGCATACGACATACCCAATCCCAACATAATAAAGGTTAAGAAATGGCCAAGTTCGTTCCCAGGTGGTGATATTTCAGAACTTCCTCCAAAAATCATTCTAGAATTTCATTTCCATCCAACATACACCCAATGCCATCATAATCGGCTAAGAAATTACCAAGTTCCGTCCCAGATGGCCACATTCAAGAACTTCGTCCAAAAACGGTTTTAGAATCTCAATTCCACCCAACATATTCAATCCCATTTTAATCAATTAATAAAGACCGAATTCAATATAATTTTATAAACTGAAGACACTTTAATTTTTTAGTTACACATAATTTTGTTATGCGGTCAATTTTACAAACTACGATAAACTGGCATACAATAAATTCGTCTACACGATAAATTGTTGCCGAAGATGTTGAAAACGGCCAGTTTAATTAACCTGGTCGACGATGTTGGAACGGCCGGGTCACCTGTTTTGGTAATTAATGACCAAATTATTTGTTTGTGTGTTTGTGTGCTGGCCAATTTTAGTTATTTTTAATGATGAATTTATTGTACAAGGTGGAAAACGCCTCATGGCCGCCGCGGCGCGTACATGGCGTAATCTGAAGGTCAAATTTTCGATCACTCTTCGCAGCAATTGCCACCGTATCTCTCTAATAACTCACCGAATGTTATGTTCCACGTGTTCAATCTTCTCTGATTTATCGGCGTGGACAAGTGGCTTAAGATATTCCCAAAGAAAATGATCTAATGGTGGTAGATCGCACGATCTCGGTGGCGAAATAACAGGACCATCACGTGAAATTAGACTTTCGTTAAATGTTTCTTTGGGTAAATTAATTGTAGCTCGCGCTATGTGGCATGTGCCACCATCATGTTGGAATCACATATCAGCAAGATTTATGCCAGCCAATTGGGGTACAAAAAGTTAGAAATCATGTCTATACCGTTCACCGTTCACTGTAACATTCCGCCCATCATCGTTTTTGAAGACATATGGAACATGGATTCTGCCGGACCATAAAGCGCACCAAATAGTGATTACGTTCACTCCAAATCCGACAATTCTGTTTATTAAACTACCCATTCAATCGAAAATCCCGGCACAAGTTGAATTTTAATCCCGGCGCAAGTTGAATTTAGTAAGCCCGTAAACCAAGATCCTTAGATAAAATCTTACATAAAGTGGATGGACACATCTGCAGTTGCTGAGAACGACGTAAAATTGATTGAATTGGGTCTTCCTCAATGCTACGCTGTACAGCGTCTATCGCTTGTTCGGTACGCACTGTTTGACGTCTTACTGGATACTCGATCCATAGTTAACCAAATTACCCGCTCTGATGGACGATTATAACGACCGTAAAATAGGCGTAATTCACTATGAATTTGGCGAACAGAACAAATGCCAGCTGTACATTAGGTTGTCGCACAAAACAGTGTTGCCAACTTAAAGATGTGAACCTTTAAAAAAACCACCCTTTATGTAGTAGAAGACTAGTATTATTGTTATAATATTGTGTTGTTGGTGTTTAATGAAAATGATTACATGAATTCAGCACAAAACACAAAATTATGATAATAATTTTTTATTTTTATGGCGTTGGAAACATAGTTTTTGGCATTCATATATACGTACGAGTACTTTAAACATGTATATCTCGTGCAAAGACAACAAATATTCATCTCCAGGAAAAATCATAACAATAGAATGAAAATACATGAAGTATGCATTACATTTTACAATGACAAATAAATAAATTTGATAAAAAAGCTACTGCTGTACATAAAAAGTTACGAGAGAATTTCCATAAATATGTTTTGTCTACGATATTTATGTGCAATACACAGTTAACCAAAAAAATCTTCGTACGAAACAGTTTCTGCTCTATTATCCGTACGCCGAAGTAAAATTTGTTGCGCAACATGTAAATTGTCTTGCGGCCACGTACGCCAGTGTCGGAAATCGATTTGATTACGGTGAAATACGCATTACATCATTTGCGCCGTAATAATGAGAGTAGTAACACGTAAAAATAATTATATACAAAATGAATATGGAGCTATCCATCGACACGCGCTAAATTACAATAATTGGAAAAGTTATTGGGAGATCCAAATCCACTGTGCAATATGTAATAGAACACCATGCAAATACCGGAACACTATAAAGCAATCTGCGAACTGCCCGAAAAAATTAAATGAAACTACAAAACGATTTAAAGTGCGAAAAGTGAAGGAAAATGCAAGAATTGGCGCTCCCACGATTGGGGATGAAGTTAGAAATAATTTGCAAATTAATGTGTGTGATGAAACGGAAGAGTACCAAGAAAGAAACCATTTATCTCTAAGGTGAATTGTAAAAAGAGATTTTTGTCACCTAAAGAACATCAAAATAAAGGGATAGATTATTGGAATAAAGTCATATTTACTGACGAAAGTAAATATAATATTTTTGGTTCAGTCGGGAGGCGTTTCATATAGCGTAAGGCCAATGAAGAGTTAAATATAAAAAATGTTGTTCCCACCGTCAAGCATAGAAGTGGTAATGTACGAGCATTAGCGTGGGACCATGATCAAGATCCAAAACACACGTCGACGATAGTGAGGGAATGGCTATTGTATATCTCCTGAAACAGCTCCATTCACCACCGCAATCACAGGACCTGTATTCCGTAGAGCCTCTATGGGATGAATTGGAACGGAGAGTACGAAAATACTCAATAACATGACGAAATCAATTAAAGAAGACACTACAACAGGAATGGAACAATATTGGGTCGGAGATCACTCAGAAATTTGTGGAGTCTATGCCTAGACGTATAGATGCTGTATCAAAAGCTAAGGGACAATCAAAAAAATATTAAAATTTATTTTTTTTATTATTACGCCTAACAACGTATTGTTCATAGAGCAGAAACTACTTCGTACGGATATTGTTTTGAGTAACTGTACATAGCTACGTATATGTGTACGAGTACTATATATCAACATACAGGTAGTTTAGCATTGATGGCTTTAACTCATTTTATTTATACACTGATTGTGTTAGATTTCAATTAAATAATATAAACGCTAGCTTTTTCATGCACAATTGCTGAAAGCATCGTACTTATTTTTAGTGTTTCACAAAATTGTACGTTACAGCTATCGACATATTATAAAATTGATGTACTAAAAGAAGTCAGTTTAAATTTTGCACAGGGTGGTTTTTATGTTCCAGGCCAATTTTGTTTGGCCGCCATTTTGTTTTGGACGACGTTTGTCCTTTCGCATTTGGCAGTCGTAGGGAGTGGTCTACTAGCATCTAATACCACAACAATGTGTTCAAATTAGTGTTGCGAAACGTTATCTGTAACGGAACCAAATACGGCTGTGCCGGTTTTTTTTCAGGCAATGTTAAAAATATCAATATCCAAATGTTTTAAACCGTGTTTAGCGGTATTTTTATCATAACAAGAAAATATTATTTCGGTAATTCGTTAAATTTTGGTAAATTTTAATTTCGTGTTCATTAACTTTATATAAAAATAAAAATGTTAAATAAGTATTCAATAAATATTATATTGACATTAAAATATCAATACTCAATATAGAACGCACCCATTTCATGCAAAATATTTATCTTTAAATGTTGGCAACACTGCATTGCAAGTTTATTTTTCGTTTAGTACAATTGTTTCCATAATTTTTTTTGTGGTTGGTGAATTTAACTAAATAATTTGATGGTCGAAGTCTCATTTAATTTCAACAATTAAATTTAACTGGTTTGGGTGTATTGGAAGTAACTCAACTATTGGGCCAACCATTAAAGAGAAGAAAAAATACCAGTATCTGTAAAAATTGTCAGAATGGGTTGCCACACTGGAAATTTGATGAATATCTGAAGAGGTGACACTCTGATGTATTAAACGGCATTACAGAAAAATTTTATCAAGCTGAAACAAACAAATCAAAAGTTGTAGAGCAGCGTAAATTAGAAACGTATTTCACCGACCCGCGGAAGAATATTACAATAAATATTAGCTCCACAGAGATGATCGATCTTTAGAATGTAGCGCACTCTGAAAGTTGTTCGATCCTATAACAAAAGCTCTTGGAATAGATATAAATCGAGAAAATATTCGTCAGCAAATAATGAAAAAATCTGAAAGGTGCAAGCAATTTATTAAAATGAGGTAAATGGGAAAATGTTATCTCTCAAAGTGGGAAGTGATAGCAGATTGGATCGGTCATTCCTAGGTGTAAATATCCAATATGAAAAAGATCAACAAATTGTAATTGGTACACTAGCTGTAAAATAATTGTCAGAAAAGCACACGGCAGATTATATACGAAAAGTATGATATTCGCTTATCGCAAATTTACACTTGTACCTTAGATAATGGTCGAAATATGGTAAAACGACCAGAACTTATGGGTTCAGATTAACTAAACGATCGATGGAGGTGGCGATGAAATTTTCGAACCTTATGATGAAACTGAGGTAGAATCTCTCATATTTTCTGAGAAAATATCTCCTATTTTGACGAACGCTAAATGTTTGGCATACACCTTGCAGTGCAGAAGTGAATAAAGTACATAAAGTGAAATACAACAACGAACAAGTGTAACATTGTAGCCTCAACATGTTTGGTTAATAGGAAATGGCAGATCTTATTTCCATAGCACAAAATAACTACAACTTTGTGTAAATTATTATAAGGGCCGAACAATCTAATTGAATAATTAGAATAAATAAGTCAGTTCTTTTACAAAACATCCAAGTCTCGTCATTTAATTTGAGATATAGTGGTCTAAGCCCCAACAGATCTGTTATTTTCTATCATCGAAACACGTTGAGACTACAATGTTACACATGTTCGTTGGTTTTGTTGTATTTCCTCTGGAATCTCATTCTGGCCTTGACAGAATGGCAAAGTGATCAAGTTAACACTGGTCAATTCAACGGTGTTGGTTGGTCAACTGCGTTTGGTAATTTCTTCCTACGCCTTATGGTGTATATGACGGCAATACTTCCATCAGATACAATATATTGGTGTACGTCATGTTGGGTGGCTCGAGTAGATGGCCATATCTCTCTTGCCCGTAGTTGGTGGATGGCTACTTGTATGTCATCCCACTCCAGGGTATCATCTCTATTTAATTCAAGATGTTGGGATATTCGCAATGGATTGGAATGTTGAACTTCTAGCAGGTGCTCAGTGATGTTTATTGCTGGTAAGACAAAATTATTTAGCGTAGTAACTGACATGTGGAATCCGACTCGAATAATTTCTTGATGTTTGATAAGAAATCGTGATTGTAGTTTTAATATTCCAGTCCCCTTAATTTGGATCGTAGTCGTAGTTGTTCCAGGAAGTAAACCCGGGGATTTGGTTTACTTTTACCCATTTTAAAGGGGTTTTTGTCCTTTGTATCTCTATTAATTAAACGAACAGGTGTGAAAAAAACGATCTAGATAGGCCACGACTTTGGGAAAATTTGTTTAGAGCCTTAATTTTGGAAAAACATTTTTCATATGAATGCCATCACAGTTGGATTGGAATAGTTATAATAAATTTTGCGGAAGATGAGTGTCTGTGCTAAATATTATTGTATCAAAAACCAAAAATAATAACTTTTGTGAAATAAAAATAAATAATAATTTGCCAAGTAATAAAAATCGTGATAAAAAACTTAAATTTCAAATAAAGAAAACTTCACAAATTAAAATTGGTAAGTGGTAAAATAAACATAATGCTGTGGACAAAAAATAGTAAGGCTTGTTCATAATTTTAAAATTCTTTATTTATTTCTCCAAATCTATTTCGTCCCCGTCAAAGTAATTCTCCCCCTCCCCCCGGCCTCAATACACTTGCGGCAACGTTTTTTCCAATCCTCGAAACAGTTGTTAAAGTCAACGATATGGGTGGAATTTTTGGCGAAAAAATCATGTAAAACCAATACATTATGAGAAGGTGCATTAACGTGGTGCAAACACCAAGAGTTGTCGACCCATAATTCCCACCTCTTTTTACGAATAGCTTCGCGCAAACGACGCATAACACTCAACTAGTATTCCTTGTTGGCAGTTTGACCGGACGGAAGAAATTCGGAGTGCACCACACCTCGAAAATCGAAAAAAACTATCAACATCACCTTGATTTTTTACTTGCTTTGACGTGGTTTTTTTGGCTTCGGCTCACCTTTCGCACGATATTCGGCCGATTGATCGTCTGTTTCCGGGTCGTAAGCACAGATCCAAGACTCATCGCCAGTTATAATACGTTTCATGACATCCTGGTAGTCGGAAACCATTGTTTCACAGACGTCAACGCGACGCTGTTTCTCCAAAAAAAATGAGTGATTTTGGAACCAATCGTGCTTTGACTTTTCTTAGGTCCAAATGATCTTTCAAAATGGTTTTCACTGACCATTCCGATATTTCAACGGTGCCAGTAAGGTCTCTGACTATTAATCGTCAATTTTCGAGCACCAATTCCTTGATTTTATTAACGTGTTGATCATCAGTTGACGTTGATGGCTGCCCTAGACGTGGTTCGTCATCAACACGTTCTCGACCCTTTTTGAACAATTTGTACCAAACAAAAACACTTGCTCGCGACATACAATTATCACCGAAGGCCTTTTGCAACATTTTGAACGTTTCGGCACCACAAAATTGATTCCGCACACAAAATTTAATGGAAGTTCTTTGTTGAATAATTTCACTCATTGTAAAAATCGCCGAATGCACTTTTTGTACTTCAGAAAGACAAGCGTATACTAAACACTAATGATTATTTTGATGTGACATTTGGCACAGATGTCACTGACAGTCATACCAACATAGAAAAAAAATATTTCGACGAATGGTTTTCCACGCGAAATTTAAATTAAAAAGTCTTACTACTTTTTGCCCACAGTAGTATAACGCAACTTAAAACTAAACGTTCAATGAACAAAAATACAAAACTACCAATATTTGTCATTCAATGTTCTCCAGATACCAATATGACACACATTTAAACTAGAAATAGTTACAACATAAAATCACTGCATCACCAGAAAATAATTTGGGAACAACTCAAAAACTCAATATTTCAAATGTAAACGGCCTGGTGACGTAGCAACAAATTGCAACCTCGACTAGAGATGTGTGATATGTGCGGAACAGCATGCCCCAGGTGAATGTCAGATTAAAGAAAAAATAGAACACGCCAACATTTATTGCGTAAACCATTCCAAAAGCGAACACCCAGCATCATTTAAGGGATGCCCAGTTTACAAGATCGCTTTAGAAAGACTTAAAATTAAGGAAAACCAACGGAGGAGAATCACCCCAAAACCATACCAATTTATATCGGTCAGTGCAGAAAAAGGAACAATCTCCAGCGTTTTAAAAGCAAACTCAACAAATTAATAACTGAAGTAATTTCTCTACCAGAATTAGCGAGTAAGGTGAAGAAAATGGCGGAAATGATAAAAAACTAAAGTGAACAAATAGCAACACTCTTAGAACTAATAAACAAAATATGAAAGACACCAAATACTGTCGCAAGGCGGAGGAACAGCGATACTGGTAAAACACAAAATCAAGTACAAATACAAAATACAAAATTTTAAATAATCAGCAGAAACTCAATATTCTCGGACACTATATAGAAACTCGTACCATTCCAAATGCAGCTCTGGGGAAAAAGGCACACGAAAATATAATCCTGAAAACAGTTGGTGAGTTGAAACAGCAGATTATAAAGACAGAGCAAACCACAAAACCAAACTGCAATTTAATAGTACAAAAAAGTCAAATGGACCAAACCAACAACATGGACAAAAATATTTTATCAATACTGCCGAATTGAAAGATATGCTAACATGCATTAATAATAAAAAATCATACGGACTGGATAGAATTCCAAGTAGAGCGCTGAATAGTTGGAAAACCGCAAAGAATAGTCTTCTGTCAAATATAAGCAAAATATAGGAAGCAATAATCTGGAACAAACTAGAAGACCATAACCTGAAACGCAATCTCATGCCAGGTAATCAGTTTTACACGCGGTCACAAAACTAACATCTGATATCCGTTATAGACTCAACCATAAAACAAGTACTGGAACTGTGCTCGAATCTGTATGGCTAGACGGATTATTGTATAAATTACAAACTAAAATTTGAACCAAATCTTTAACGGATAATATACGAGATGTTGTGCAACAGGCAATTCGTAATCACAAACGGCACAAATTTTTCAACGCACACTTTCAATATCCACAACGGACTACAACAAGGATCAATCACCCACTGCTATTCAATCTATATACGAGTATACTAAAGATCTGATAGAAAACGAAATACTGAACTCAGAGGGAATACAAACCATAGCGTATGGAGATGATATAGTTGTGTATAAAGCAAACCCAATAATCAAAATAATACAGGAAAAACTACAGCGAGCAGTGAACTTTATTGTCGACTTTCTACTTACATGGCGTATAAAAGTAAATGAAAACAAATGTGAATCGATACTATTCCGTAGGCCATAACAAAAAGCTTCCAGTGATACAGCTATAAATTGGAAATCATTTGCTGTAACTATAAATAACGAAAGAATACAAAGCAAACCTATAGTAAAATATCTAGGAGTACACTAGAACCATCTCTGTTACATAAATAATCGCATCAACATTCAACTCACTAAAAAAGCCAGAAGAGCTTTTATAAATAACACAAAAATATTCTACTCGAAATATAACGACAATAACGTAAAACGAATAGGTTATCTAATGCTAATAAGGCCGAGCCTAACATATGGATGTCCCATATGGTACAACACTAACGCAAGCTACTTCGTAAAGTGACGGATATTTCAGAGAAAATGCATTCGTCATTGCCTAGGAATATTTCGCAAACCAGATACGAACCATAAGCATTACATTTTCAACAAAAATATATACTCAAAATTCAAAGCGGATAGAATTGATATTCTCACTATGCAGTTAATAAGGAACCACATCCAAAGATCAACGTACAACACAACCAATTCCCTCATAAACGGTCCATACTACACTGATTTGGCAAGCCTGATAAATAGCATTCAACCTAATAACATCCCGGGACCAGAAGCATTTATCTTATTAGACCAAAAGGGATTCATTCAGAACCAAGACCAAACACCCGATTTGACCCCGACAAATTCTCAAACCCAGATAACTATATGAGGTTCAGTACAGCATTCAGATAGAAAGAACCTGATAAATGATACGAAAATATTGGTGGAGAACACAACACTAGAACGTGTTTTTATTTTTAGCACCTAAGTAGCCCAAATTAACTAGTTTAGTAAATTTTAAAGACATGGTAATTGGCAAGTATAAACACAGCAAATTTAAGCCAGCAAATAATATCCCCATAATAGTTCAATTTATTAAACATAAATTAAAATCCTAATGACATCAAAAAAACAATTTTTAAAAGACTGATGCATCTAACCTGAGAATCCATTTGGATCAGAGGTTCTCTATTGTAATAATAATGCTTTGATATTTCTTGTAATATTCTTTAATCATCAAAAATATTGTAAAATTGTATAAAGCTGTAAATAAAGAATTATATTATTTAATAAAAGCTTCCGGGTTCGAATCCCGATAAGGGCAGGATGACTCCCTGTCGGAGTGCAAAACTCATGGGCCGACTCATCTTCCGAGCTATGTCGAATTGGCTGACAATGGCGTAAAAGGAAGGACGGAAAAGGAAAATCGCGAAAGAGTTGGGAGAGCCTTGTGCCCAGAACAGATTGCAGGGATAATAAAATAAAAAAATATTGCAACCTTTCATCACTTGTTATATATTATTGCCCGATTGCAAAATTTAGTTGGGTCATTGTACAAACTTCAATTTTAGAACAAAGTTAACGCCATTTAGGTACACAAGAAAAATTATATCTAGCTATGTTAAAATATTACAAAGTTTAATATGCATTTATTGCGTTGAGCTTTACATATTTATTTGGCTGCGTAGGAGTTTAGTGACAATATGAATTAAAATCAAAAGTTAATTATTCGTGTAACGTAAAGAAACTTGTGATACATTACATAAGAATCATTAATTCCACGCGATAAATTGAACGAAAAATTGACCTTGTTCCTTAATATATGGTTGAATATAAAATTAAACCGACCTTTCGAATAAAATTACATATTTTGAAATCCTTTGACCATGTCACCAACCATGAATAAACCTTTATACATAATACATACGTACTATGTACTGTACATGTTTGTGGTTTAACAGTTGAATAATTTTTATACGCTAGATATACGATTCCATTAAGTAAATAACCAGCATTGTCCATAAATTGTGATTCTTTCGTCTCGGCCCTCATATTTGTGGGCCGGAGAATAATTGAATAATAATGCTACAGCATAACAAATTTTTTTTAACCAACATAAATAAATGTTTATTCACTTGATTAAATTTAAATGTTTTTTACCAAAAAAATTATTTTAGAATTCATGTATAATGCGCTATCCCTTTTGACCTTTTCGACAAAAATATTTCGCTCTCCCTACATACATATACTCGTATGTGTAAACATAGACTCTACTAGATTTTAGATTTTATTAATACAACAATTTCTCCTTTTTTATTATTTTCTATATATGAGATTTTAATTTATATATCAAAATGGACCAAAAGGACAGCATAAATATAAAATCAAATTTATCCTGGACAATACATATATACACACATACGAAAGTTTTTAAAGAGGAGCGACATAAAAGACCCCCTCATTCTATAAACTCGTATAGACCGAAGAATATAAAACGCCAGGACTATATAAAGGAAATTGAAAAATTTAATTGAATTTGGTTCTCATTCTACCATAAAAACCATTCATTTATTTCGACTTTGTACTTACTCGTATCAGGGTATACCAACCTAGCTGTATACGAGTACCTTAAGATATAGTTTTTTGTCTTTATTTGTAATAAATTTCCTACTCATATTGAAGAAGCTTTTAAAAAATCTGTTCAAACGATGATGACAAAATAAAATTCGTACTATCAATTTTCTTATGCAAATTTTATTGTTTCGTCGGTGAATTTTCTTTTGTTGTTGCTTCTTTTGTATATACCTATCTAGTTTGTTGTCGTTTTCGGTTTAAGATTAAGAAAGAAGACGTAAAAATCTCAAATCTTATTGTTTCAAATTTGTTCAGCTACCTGATTATATGAGTATTAAAAAATATCTGTTTTATGACTGTTCTGTGCTATTGTGTTTGTTTATATTGTTACCGGTATTAAGAACAGTTAATCCTCTTTTCTTTGGCGTATCGTATATCGTTTAAACGACTACATATCTATAGGCGGAATTATACCTGAGAACGTAAAGTAGAAAAGTCGATTATATTCAAAACAATCCGATTTAAATGCATCAACTTTTTAAATTTCTTATTAATTTTTGTCATAGTTTTAGTGGAATAGTGTTTTGTTGTTTACAAATTGAAAATAAATTTAAAATTTTATCCCAGGCTATTGATATTTTAATTTTCTTGTCTGGTATCGACAGATTTCGTAGAAACAGATGGTAGATACATCCACATTTCTTTCCAAATGTCATATACTTGATGATTATCCCCGATCTTCTACTGTAACTGCTTTTCCAATGGCCAATGCAAGGTGTGTGAATTTATCCCAGTATTTCATCCTAGAAACATCGAAAATGTTCATCTAGTTATATTCCATCCCAAGGGACTTGATCTAAAGCGTTTGTTTTTGAAATATTTTTATTTATATGTTGAGAATGGCACAATGTATGTTCCCGGGAACCACAAGTGTCGTGATCAATCTCTTCTGATTTCAACACGACATCATGTCCGCTACCCAAATTAAATTTCACATTACAACCCGATTGTTGTGATTGGAGCTTCAGCATCCTGGGACGGCCCATCATATATAAAATACTTGCGGACACGATAGATGCTGTCCTGCCCGAACGTTGGCTTGCCTATATACTATATACAAAGTGACATTTGACACTGAGTTTGGCATGCCAATCTTTTCGTTTCGTCATTGTGTGATTTGCTGTTCTCCAAAGCCAAATCAAAAAATTGGTGCAATTTCTCGTTATCCTATGCCTTTCAATTCTCATGTCATAGCCTGACGATTTTTGGTGCTTGTCATTGGCACATTTGGCAAAAGAGGCGATACTTTTCAAGAGATGGTGGTAAGTATAATAATCTGGTTGCAAATAAGATATTGTTGTTATTGTATGTGTGTAAATATCTGATATCGATCGATATATTGTACCTGTCGCTGATGTCGATAGGGCTAAGAGTTTTAAAAACGATGACTGTCTTGAATTGTCTGCACCATGTTATATCTGCGTTAGATCCGCATACAACTGGTTGTGATTTCGGATAAATAGTTCCAAAGTCGCCACAATTTATCGGTCCTCCATCTACTCGATGTGGCTGTATGTCACGTAACACGCTGCCAGTGTGTTTATTTGTTGCTCCTCATCGCCCATGAAGTAGATTTTCAAGAATTTTCAATCAGCATCAGACATTGAGATTAAAGAAGCAATTTGAATCTTAAACGATGATTCAAAATTGCGACCATCCTCATTCTGAACGGTTTTTGTTGTTCCAAATGACGTCATTTGGAAGCAAGAATTGAATTTACGAATTTTATGCACAAACAATTTTAATTGAGGTCAATAGTGATTTGCATGGTTCTGGCGACGAATTCAATGGTGCCAGTACAACTTTTCCAGACGCAATAGTCGATGTCCGACTCATAAGGAAACGAAAGGCGGAGAAGTGATGCACTTGTCAATGAGCTATGTACTTGCAGGCGCCGTCGTTTATATGCTCTGAGTGTGTTGGTAGCTTGTTGACGGGCCTGTCTTGGCCTTTCATTTGTACATGCGTTTGCAACCTGGTTTCTTAAATGTTTATTGTCCGTCGTCAATCGACCTTCTGCCGTTTTATTTGACCGACGGGTGTGGACTATTTGTGAATTTTCTCCTCGTTCAAATTGTATTTGGGTTTTATGGTTATAATTTGTTGGACAAACTTTGATGTTGTTGATTTGCGATGAGCCGTTTAACACTTCGAAAATTTTACAGAATCATCTACACAAATAAGCACTGAATATGAAAGTTGCATAATTAATAATGCCTGCATAGGCGATAGATGAGAAAACTAAATATTACGTAAACATTCTTTAGACGCTCTTCAACTGCTCATCGTGTTTACCATAGAAAGAGTTCTAAATTTAGCATACTAAAGATAAAAACACTTCTAAGCAAGCTGTCAATAAATAAAGCGGTATTACTAGAATTTTATGGGCGTGGAACAGTTTGGAATTGAAGACAACTCTTAAATTATATGGCTAACCCCAACCTAAGATTGATGTTTAGATGATATAATCAAAGTGTAAGGTATATTAGTTTTCCGAGAATGGGTCATTACAATATAACACACTTTTTAATATTCAAGTTATGTTTGTGGTGGTGGCTTCAAACACCAAGATTCTGTGCAAATCAGTCTACAATCTAAGATTATCTTCATACGACGTTACATTCAAATATATCTTCAAATTAGCACCATAAAATAGACGAGGGCAAACTAACTCTTTGGAAATATCGTTAATAAAAATGAAAGATTAAAGGTCCAAGACTAAGGGTCCAAGGACTACTGTTTAGGTGTTCACCAGACCTCTGTTGAATACCTAAACTAGCCAAAAATGGTTTAGAAATTGCACCCATTAAATTTTACATAAAGCACTCTTTCGCTTAAGTGTAAAGGTCATTTACGAACTTGATGCGAGGTACCAATTTTGAGGCATGTTTCAATCAACATATCGTGAGATAGTGTTAAATGCCTTTTGTAAGTCTGTATATATACAGTCGACTTGGGAACTCTAATCAACACACTGTTTCATATAAACCACGCTGAAAAATGATTAAGCTATTTTTTACTTCTCGAAATAATAGTACATGGCTAAGTGTCTCAAAGATTTTGCTGAACGCGTTCAATAATGAAATGTATAGGCTTTTATGATTTTGAAAAAAAAAATTGGAACAAGAAACGTAGCTTTTTACCTAGCTGGAAAAAATCTGGATTTATCTGAGAGATTAATAGTATTGGATAGAGGATTAGCTAATTGATCTTTTAAATGAACAATTAAATAATCAGAAATGTTCTCCGGACCCGAAGCTGTTTTCAAATCCAGGTAATTCAGAATTCGCATCGGGAATTTACATCATCGGGTAAAAAGTACCATGGGTTGGGTAAAAAAGTACCATGGGTTGGGTAATTGGTTGGGCACACGTTACTTTAGATGACACAAACTAAAAAGCTGCTTAATTCCATCATTGAACATTTAAACGAAATGCCCAAGTGTGAGTGACCGCCAATCATTGATCTCCCTAATATGACAGGACATGACCGAGGACACATAACTGCTCTTGCTCTTAAAAGATTCAAATTTTTCAAAGTATATACTAATCTGAGTCCACCCACATCTAAACAAAAATAAAATAGCTGGAAATATGAATCTAAATCAAAAGGGACTCAACTCTCAAAGTTTCTAAATTAACTGACGATAACACACGTCATTTGCACACTCTTAAACAACAAACAGGTTCTACATTAGGTGGCAACAAAAATAATAAAAAATTGATGTTTTTAACCATTCATACACTTCTTCTAATGCTTGACTACAAAGAACTTAAATCGTCCGTTAACCAACAAATGCCAAGTATCACGTCGAATAGTTGATTACATCATTTCATCGTGATGAGTACTTCATTATGATAAGTGATAAATTTTTCCATTATAAACATAGCAACTATGGCTATATTGGTCTAATACTTCATCCAATCAATTTCTCTAGTTACAATAATTATATTTCTTTGCTGTTCTAGGCAGTTTTCTTGTTGCATTCTTCGGGAATCAGGCTGCCTCATAAAACGATCATGCTAGTGCTCGTCTCTGCGCAGTTCTCCATGACTCCAAACGCTTCGTGTCAATCTTCTCATTGTTCGCTCCATTATCGCCTCGATCATTGTAGCATCATCTGAATCGAGCCGCTGCCACACATCTGCCCCACTTCATCTGGAACCATTACCTTGTTGTACTGCTTCTTCAACCATGAAGTAATCGGACTGAGTTTTATCATCGAATGACTGAGGTTTCAAATCTTCGTTCGAGTACCTTGAAATAGCGTCCTGTGCAGTCTGTCGATTTTTCTTATCGTTGTGTACAGATTAAATCTCTACGTGGGTTTCAACTTATTTAATCTGACTTTCGAGCTCTTGCCTGATTTTCTTCTCCAACCGAACAATTTAGCCGTTCTATCTGTTTTCAACTTCTTGTTCTTTGGCCACAAGAGACTTAATCACATGTTTCCCCCTCTGCGCGTTATTTTGGTTCACCAATTTGGCATCTAGCTTGCTTAGTTTGGCATCTATTCTTTTTACAGGAAGCAACAGCGTATTTATCATATGCACAGACTTCCTCCTCCCATCTAATCGTTTGCAGCCTGGACCACTAACTCTTGCATATTTCTTATCTTAGTTTCTGAGACTTGTATATTAATGTTTACACTAAACTCATTATGGTTGGTATTTGCAAAATTCAACTTCTGACACCAAATGCTACAAATTTCGGGTGTGGGGTACTGATTTTTACTGGATTTTGCAAATAAAACACTCAGTGTTGAAGTTACACATTTTTTTCACATCAACACCTATAACTTCTTTGACAATTCACTATTTCACTAATTTCATTATTATTCATTGTTTACTTTCCGCACTATTCACTTACTGCTTCATAACTTGCACTGTTCACTGTATCTGGAGTTATTCGCATATTGCAATTGTAAATCACTTGGATGTAGTTGCATCAGCGAATATTTCACGTCGTCCATTGTTAATTCCAGTATTTTCTATAATGACTATTGCAACCGTTTACAATTGCGTTCGTTGTTTCCATATTCCCCTGTACATGGAATGCCATTCTAAAATCCAAATCGCCTCAATAAAATTATTAACTCGAAATAGATTCCAACCCGCGACTATTAGTAACTGTGATGACACTCGGTAGTGTACAAATCAGTTACTCGACCACCAAGTGCTTGTGGAACTTGAAACATATGATGATCTTGACTATGATACAATTTTTTAATTTTTATTTGGACATTTTGGTATTTTCGCAAATTTGGATTTTATCCAATTGACAATCCCAAATAAGCTAACCACCTAAATCATTGTTTGGATAGTTCAAAGTTTCGACTATACTGCTGACTAGTCCCGAGTCTATTATGATGAATTAATATTTGAACTTTTTTCTATGCCGATCCTAGAGATGTTCACAGGTTCGTAGAAATATTTTAGGATAGCCTAGACAAAGTTGATAATGGTACTGTGCCATGCCGGACTTAAAAGTTCGATGGATTTGATATTTTATTTCGCCGATCCTAGAAATGTTTTTTGGGTCTCACCTGCAAGGTCAGTAGCTCAGTCTAAACCCTGTGTATGTGGTGAACGGGATCTAATTATGATGATTTTTAAC